>JAJTUV010003152.1:232500-389716 GCA_021653895.1 Mastomys natalensis
TAAGCTGAGTGAACTACATCTGCAGCCCTTCACTCACCATTTCTGTTTGTCTTCCAGAGGTCTTACGTGTTTTAAATGTTTTTTAAAAAGAGGAAACCAAATCTGATATGGAGAGGAAAGAGTATCTCTTCCTTTAAAATTCATGGACTTGTGTAGCAAAAATCTTCAGGAACTCATGAAAAACTTATTAGAGCAAATGAATGCGCAGAGCAATACATGAAACGTGACCAAGATAGTACTTATAGTTCTGTTCCCAAACAGTATAAAGATTTTCAAATGAAAACTATTGTAATTTGTAGTATCATCAAAAAGAATAAAGTACTTGGGAATATGTTTTACAAAATAAATGTAGTACTAGTGAACTGAGAACTGTAAAGCAGCCTGCTGTTGGTGATGGTGCACACCTTTAATCCCAGCACTCAGGAGGCAGAGGCAGGAGGATTTCTGTGAGTTCAAGGCGAGTCTGGTTTAGAGAGTGAGTTCCAGGACAGCCAGGGCTAGAAAGAGAAACTCTGTCCCCCAAAAAATTAAAAATAAATTTTAAAAATTTAAAAGAGAGAGAAAGAAAATTGTAAACCAGTATTGGATGAGATTAAAGAACACCTAAAGAAATAAAAAAGCCGTTCCATGTCCGTGGTTTGGAAGACATAGTAGTAAAAACTGATCTACACTGTATGAAATATGTAGCCAAATACCGGCTAGAATTTTGGCAGAAACTACATGATTCATACAAGGAGCCCAGAATAGCCAGAGCATCTTGGAAAGAAGGATAAATTAGGAAGGTTCACACTTCCCATGCTCAAGCCTTACTAACTAAAAGCAATTATCAGGAGGAGTCTGTGTTACTGACATAAAAAGTCACACACATCAATGGAATACAATTGAGAATTCAGAAATAAGCCTGCAGCTCTGTTATCCATTGTTGACACCGGTACCTAGACAATACAAAGAAAGAAAATATCCTTTCAACAAATGGATATTCACATGAAGAAAATTAGTTTAGACTACTATAATGCAATACTACATACAGAAATTAACTCAATTTTTCTAAGCCCTAAAGGTTAAAATGATACAATTTTTAAAGAAAACATAAATGCCACATGTTTGTTACCTTATATTAGACAATTTTTTTTGTTATGACACCTACAATACACTAGCAAAAGCAGATAAATTAAGCTTTGTCAGAGTGAAACATTTATGTACATCAAACAACATTAAGAAAATTGTGGCCATTAATCAAGCAGCTTTATACTGCTAATCAGAAAGAACACTCTAAAATCATGAGGCAAAATAAATCCCTCCACCCTTTGGGAAAAAAAGAGAAGAAAGGAGGAAGGAAGGAAGGAAGGAAGGAAGGAAGGGAGGGAGGGAGGGAGGGGAGAGAGAGAGAGAGAGAGAGAGAGAGAGAGAGAGAGAAGAGAGAGAGAGAACATGCTTTTAATCCCACCAGCACTCTAAAGGCCAAGGCCAAGGCAGGCAAATCTCTGTAAATTTGAGGTCAGCCTGATCTACAAATCAAGTCCAGGCTAGGGCTACATAGTAAGATCCTACATAAAAGAGGGGGGAGAGTCAAGGGAAGAAGGAAGGAAGGAAGGAAGGGAGGAAGGGAGGAAGGGAGGGAGGGAGGGAGGGAGGAAGGAAGGAAGGAAGGAAGGAAGGAAGGAAGGAAGGAAGGAAGGAAGGAAGGAAGGAAGGAAAATATAACCCAGCTAGGCAGTAGTGGCACATGCCTTTTCATCCCAGCACTTGGAAGGCAGAGGCTGGCAAATCTCTAGAGTTTAAGTTAGTTTACAGAGCAACTTCCAGGATCACCACGACTACACAGAGAAATCCTATCTGGAAAAACAACAACAAAAAGATAACCCAATGAAAGGAAGAAAATGGTTGTAAGTTATATGCAATAAGAATCTAGTTATAAGAATAAGAATATAAGAATAAGTGTTACAACTCTTTTAGAATGTCTAGCAGGTTTTCTGACTTCGGTCAGGAACCCCCCACCCCACCACCTACCCCTCGCTAAAAGAAAAAGAATCTACTTACCAGAGTATATACAGAGAACCCAGACGTATCAGTGCTCATTACGAAAATGCAAATTGAAACCATAAGATGACAGTAACTTCCTTCTACCAGTAGTCTTACACAGAGCTGTAGAAACAGTTTGGTAGTCCCTCAAAAACTTAAACTGTCGCCATATATCCTAAAGAATGAACAATCTGTACAATAAATGTTGTCACAAAAGCTCATAGCATCCAAAACAAACAACAGAAGCTGTTGCAGTGGCATGTACTATTAATCCCAGCAGTTAGGACAGGGAGGCAAGGCAATCATTTCAAGGCTAGCTTCAACTACACAGCCCCACTTAGGCTTCCTGAGATCTTGTCTCAAACAACAACAACAACAAAGTTCACAGCAGTGTTGTTTCTAATACTTCCATAACAGAAAAAACTTATGAATGAATAAACAAGATATTGTGTACCTATAGAATTGAGTATTCTATCATAAAAAGGAACGAAGTAATGACACATTTGATGTATATCCTGGATGGACCTTGAAAACGCGCTGAATGAAAGAAGTTAATCAGAAAAGAGAGCACATGTAGTATGATTATATGAAATGTGAAGAACAGGTGAGACTATCAAAAAGCTAAGGATATGGAACAAGGGAAGGTGCTTGCACATATTACAATTACTTGGGCCGGGTGGTGTGGTGCATGCCTTTAATCCCAGCACTTGGGAGGCAGAGGCAGGCAGATTTCTGAGTTCGAGGCCAGCCTGGTCTACAGAGTGAGTCCCAGGACAGCCAAGGCTATACAGAGAAACCTTGTCTCCAAAAACAAAAAAAAAAAAAAAAAAAACCCAAATACTTGGGGTGGGGGAAGTGTTTCTGGTAAGGCTTGCACAAGTTTGTAAATATATACAAAAGCATCTAAGGGAACAAGTTTTCTTAGTGCATGGGGATGCCTGTGTATGAGCATGGATGCTGTGATCCATGTGTAGAGGTCACAGGATAGCTTTGTGGAGTCAGTTCTTTCCTTTTACCTTTACATAGATTCCAGAGATCAAAGTCAGTTCACCTGGCTTGCATGAGGGCCTTTCTACCTATTTACTGAACCACCATGCTGGCCCTAAATTCACATTTTAAAAGTGAACTGGAGCTGGAGCTTAGAGCTTAATGCTTAAAATACTTCTCTACCTTGCAAAAGGCCATGGGTTCATTACTCAAACAGTGAACTTTATGGTATGTAAATTATGTCTCAAGTGGGGTCTCAAAAATATGTGGTGCTTTGAATAAAGATAAACTAATAAAATCAGATTTTCTTTAAAATTAATTAAAATGGTGTTTGGTTAATAAATTTAATTATGATTGTAGTATGTTCTTAACATTTTTTCCTCATTGAGCTGTAATTGAATATTTTAAAACCAAATAGTATTCTGATTATTTTTGCTTGTAATATTGGCTTGCACTTTCTTCTTCATTCCGTCATGCATTTTCAAATTGCTACTCACAAAGGAAACAGTAAGAGGTTGGATATGTATCAGTGGTAAAGGGCTTGGTTATCTATCATGTGCTGGGCCCTGGATTTAGTCATCACACATAAAACTTAATAGGCATCTTAATAATTATAGAAAGATCACCTTTTGTACATATTACAATTGTTTTGACTTAATATTCTTCATTTGGCCTTTTTCCTCCTCTTTGTTTTCATTAATAAAGAATATTTTTCTTTCTTTTTAAACAATTCTGCACCAAGCATGGTGTTGCACACCTTTATTCCCAGCACTTAGGAAGCTGAGACAGAGGGATCTCTGTCAGCTGGCCTAGTCTGCAAATCAAGTCCAGGACAGCCAGGGCTCTGTTAACACAGAGAAACCTTGTCTCAAAAAAACCCAAATAAGCCGAGCAGTGGTGGCGCACACTTTTGATACCAGCACTTGGGAGGCAGAGGCAGGCGGATTTTCTGAGTTTGAAGCCAACCTGGTCTACAGAGTGAGCTCCAGGATAGCCAGGGCTACACAGAGAAACCTTGTCTTGAAAAAAAAAAATAAACAAATAAATCAATGGACAAATAAATAGAACAATTTTGAGGTAGGTCTCACTCTACAGCCCTAGCTATTCTGGAACTCTGTGTCAACTAGACTGGTCCCCAACTCAGAGATCTGCCTGCCTCTGCCTCTTGAGTGGTGGGATTGAAGGTGTGTAACCCGATTGTCTTATCACTTGTCTATATTTCTAATTCTTAAATAGGTGCTTAGAATAGATTACTAACGCTTGAAACTTATATGAATTAAATACATAAATACATATGTCCACATATACATACATATGTATATATGTACATACATGGACATACATACACACACACACAGTTTTTTAAAGACAGGGATTGTCAGCCTTGGCTGACCTGGAACTCACTGTGTACACCAGGCTGGCCTCAAACTCTAAGATATACATTCCTCTGCCTCCCGAATGCTGGGATCAAAGATGTGTGCCACCATTGGACGGCTGGATTGAATATTTTTAAAGGCTTTCCAAAATTGGTACATATTTTCATTAGTTTTCCCTCTAACTTATTTTTTAATTCTACTAATTCTAATATTCCTTTTAGTAATGTATGAAAATTTTTATAAAATAACCATCATGTATCTATATCTACCATCTATTATTTTTATTTTAACTATTTGGTTCCAAGAAAATATGTTTAGTACTTGTTTATTAGCCATTTATTCATCTGTAAAATGTCAGAATTGCCTATTGCCTTTTTATTAATTTGTATGATATATGTGATCATAAACACCTTTTATGCATATTTCTGCCAGTGTATTTCCAATTTTATTATTTTTTATTTATTTATTGTTAATTAATCTACTTATTTTGAGACAGGCTCTTACAGCTTAAGGGCCAGTCTCCATGTCAGCAGTCTTCTGTTTTAGTTCTCAGGTGCTAACATTACTGATGTCCATAATCATGACTAGTTTGTTTTAGAAGTTGGATTTACTTCGTTGAGAATGGTGGGGAGTTTACATTCAATCTTCCCCATTTTCCATTTGATTTATTTTCCATTTGTGATGGCTAATCTCGGTTGTCAACCTGTCTGCATCTGAGATCATCTAATGCTGCTGATGGGCACCACTGTGAGGGATTTTCTTTATCAGATGATTTGAAGCAGGACGGTTTACCCTAAATCAGGGTGGTACCCTAAATCAGGTGGCAGCTCAGAATAAAAAAGACTTGGAAACAGAAAGATTGCTTTTTGACTGCTTATTCTCAGTCTCACTGTCAACTCTATCTCTCTTGTTCCTACAGAATTTCTTCACTAGTATTCAAACTTACTACTTTGGGATTCCAACAGACTGAAGATGAGCATCTCTCCAGGACTCCATTGCCACACTGGGTCTACTGAGATACTGAGCCTTGTAGATTCCACAACTACCAGAATCTTCGCCTTTCCCTCATGAACTAGTCATTAATGGATTACCCAGCTAGACTGTATCTGGTAAGCCTAAGAAATCATATATATCATGTATATATGATGTACACACACACACACACACACACACACACACAGTTCTGTCAGTTCTGTTCCTTTAGACTATCCTAATACACTATTGTTCCTGAACTTGGAAAGGAATCCTCATCTTGAGATTTCTTGCATAGTTAATCTTTCTTTTTTATTAGCATTTATTATTTATTTAGAGAGAACATCTCATGTATTATAGGCTAGCCTAGAGCTCCCCATCATCCAACTTCTACCTAATAAGTGATGAATTATAAATCCTTGTGTAGTACACCTGTGTCACTATTCCTGGTATAGGTGGTCTGGTAGATTGAACTCAGGGCTTCATGAATGCTAGGTAAAACCTCTACCAACTAAGCTACATTCCCAGCATTCCATTACCTGTAAAAAATATAACTTGAGGGCTTGGGGAAAAGGTTCAATGGCTGAAGTACTTGCCATATACTATGAAGACCTGAGTTCAGATCCCCAGCACTTATATAAAGTTTAAAGCACACTCATAGCCCTAGTAACTCTGTGTGTGTGTGTGTGTGTGTGTGTGTGTGTATTCCAGGGGATTGCTAGTTTAATGATAGACTATATATCAATTAACGACATTAGTAATAATAATTATGTAACGAACAATAGATGAAGACACTCAACTTTAGCTTTTGGACTTTACATGCATAAATTTAAATGGAAGGGTGCACTTCCACTGCAAACATACATGAACATACTGAAAAGTATGAAAATAGAAGATGGACTGTTTAGGAAAAAAAATAATGAAAAGCCTTGCCTTAGTCAGTGAGTGTTCTGTTGCTCTGAAGAGACACCATGACTGTGGAAACTTTTATGAAAGTTTTATAAAAACATTTCGTTGGGGCTGGCTTACAGTTTCCCAGGTTTAGTCCATTATCCTCATGTCAGGGAGCAGGGCAGAGTGCAGGCAGACATAGTAGCTGAGAGTTCTACATCTGAGTCCAAAGGTGGCAGGAAGAGAGAAATAACTGAGAGATCTACATTAAACTGGCATCAGGAAGACAGAGCCACTAGGCCTGCCTTGGGCTTTGAAAACCTCAAAGCCCACCTCCAGTCACACAGTTCCTCCAACAAGGCAGTACCTCCTAGTCGTTTCAAATGGTGCCACTCCCTAACCATTTAAATATAGGAGCCTATGGGGCCCATTCTTATGTAAACCACCGTAAGCAGTAATAGAAACTGACAAGAGTGGGTAACAGGGTGTGGATGTGATCCAATGACAATAAATACATATATGAAAGAAGCAGACCTCAGCAGCCGTATATCAAAAGCCTATAAGTTCCAGTCTGATGGATCTAATACCCACTTCTGCCCTCTATGTATGCACACTCTCACTGCCTGCCCCCCAATATGCATATACTCTCATGCAGACAGGAACACATAAAAAAATAAAGTACATTCATTTATTTTGAATTGGTTGCTTGTAGGTGGTTCCAATGTGCATATGTAGAGGTCAGAGAACAACTTGTCTGAGTCAACCCTCTCTTTTTATCAGGTGAGTTCTGGGAATCAAACACATTGTCAGCTTGGCAGCAAGTGCCTTTACACACTGAGTTGTCTTACCAGCCCTCTCTGTCTCTTTGTCTCTGTCTCCCCCTTTCATCTGTCCTTCCCCCCTCCATCTTCTTTCACTCTCTGTATGTGTCCATGTCAGTGGGCATGTGCCTATGTGGAGGTCAGAAGACAACTTGGAGTAAGTTTGCTCCTTTTACCTTAGGTTCTGGGGATCAAATTCAAGTTGTCAGGCTTGGCTAAAAGGATCTTTATCTATTGACCAGTCTCACATACCCAAATTAAATTCAAAGGAAAAAAGAAACTGGAGCCAAAGATGTGACTCAGTGGGGTCAACTGCTAAGTTTGATCCCTAGAAGCCATGTAAAAGGTGGAAGGAAGAGAACTTACTCCACAAGCTTTCTCTGAAATCCACATGCATAACATTCATGTACCTATAGGTTCAAATCATAGGCACACAATAATATTAAACTAATGATGATTTTTTTACAAAAATGTCATAATGAAAACCATTCTTGTGTGTAATTAAGATATGCTTTATAAACAAAAAAAAGAATAATTTAATATTTTTGTGTATGACTACTTATTTTCCAGTTGAATTTGTGTATAATGATTGCTTGAAAAATACCTAACCACTTTTCTCTGGCAATATTTATTAAATTATTTTCCCTAATTGCTACTTTATGCAGTCACTGTCTTCATTAATATGTTAGACTAAGATCTTTTTCTTTTTCTGTGTTCTTTTCCATTGCTCTGTGTCCTAGTTTTCTTTCTGGTTGCTATGACAAAATGCCTTGTCAAATACAACCTAAGGGAGAAAGGGTTTATTGTAGCTCACAAGGCCAAGTTACACTTAGTCATTGGAGGTGCCTTAAGGCATCAGGAACTTGAAGCAGCTCGTCACATCCACACTTATGCATGCTTGTGTTCAGCTCACTTTTCCATCCTTTACACTTTTCCATCCTTTACATTTTTCCTTTTCTTTTTTTTTTTTTTTTTGTTTGTTTGTTTTTTGAGACAGGGTTTCTTTGTATAGCCCTGGCTGTCCTGGAACTTACTCTGTAGACCAGGCTGTCCTTGAACTCAGAAATCCGCCTGCCTCTGCCTCCCAAGTGCTGGGATTAAAGGCGTGCGCCACCACTGCCCGGCTTTTTTCTTTGTTTTTATACAGTCCAGTAGTCAACCCAAGGAAATAAAGCTGCCTACTTTTAAGCTGAGTCTTCCCACATCAATTAACAGTAATCAAGACAAGTCCCTACAGTCATGCTCCGAGGCCAACAGAACTTAGGCAATTCCTCACCGAGCCTCCCTCCATTCTTACGTGATTCTAGATTGTGGCAAGTTGACAATTAAAACCAAGCAACACTATCTGGTCCCAATCCCATGTTGATTTCATTCGTTTCAATTACGTTACATTTTATCATCTGAGAGGACACGATGTCACACACACCAGTGTTTCTCATTTCCATTGGCTCTCATCTCCTTATTATGACTTGTAGACGTCTCCGATGGTAAAGGCTTGGTTCTCCAGAATTTAGAGTTATTAGGACACAGATCAATAGGGCTCTGATTTTGTCAATGAATTGATGCATTTGTGTGAATTCATAGGTAGTGTGCTAGTAGGAGATGAGACCTTGTTGGAGGAAGTAGGTCACTGGGATACACCTTTCAAAGGTGTATCTTCTCACTGGACCCTTTTGGGTGACAAGACTGGGTGACATATACAGTTAAATTCTATATTACCCTTCTACTGTAATGTTTTTATCTTGTCAAAGAACTAAAAGCAGTGGAGTCAATTGACTGTGGACTTAAACCTATTTAAAGACTGAACCAAAATACAAGCGTTGAGTTGTTTAACTCAGGCGCTTTGTCATGCCAACTTATTTTTATTAAAAGAACTTCAGAAACATTTTGTCTTGTTTCCCTTCCTCCTTCTCTCTTTTGATTTTTTTTTTTTTTTTTTTTTTTGATATAGGCCCTCACTTTGTAACCTGGCTAGCCTAGAACTCCGTATATAGACCAGGTTTTGCCTTGAACACAAAGAGATTCACCTGCTTTAGCCTTCTGAGTGCTGATATTATAATCAAGTACCATTGTGCCCAATTTATGAAGTACTGGGGATCAAACTTAGATCCTTGTATGCGTTTGACAAGCACTCTAGAAACTGAACTACATGGCCAGTCCCTCAGTGATAGTTCTTAATTTTCTTAATAAAAATACTATAAATCATTTGTTGATTATAATTCATTTCGTAATTTAAATGTCTTTATAGAGTACAGATCAATAGTACCTACTAGATGCTAGGGCCTAAGCTACATATTCATATGGATTATTGGGGGTAGTTACAAGAGCCCTATATCATGCACATTTATAATTCCCACTTTAGAAATAGGGAAATCAAAACTCTAATCAACTAAATATTTGATCAATGTCACAAAACTAGCAAATATTATTAGCCCTTCTATGTGGCCCACTCTTTCTCTTTCTCTTTCTGTCCATCTCTGTCTCAGTCCCCCTCTCACCCACCATCTGTTTGAGGCCAAGCTTAGACTGATTAAACTCACTACATAGCTGGTGGGAAGACTAAACATGTGATATTCCTCCTCTCCCTCCCAAGTGCGGAAAGTAAAGGCATGTACCACCATGGTTCTCTTTCTTATTGAAAAGAGAAGAGATGTTTTCCCTACCCTACCCTTTTCATTCATTTAATTCGATGCTATTTATCATTGTATTGGTTTAATTAGACTTTCAAATGCTATATAAATGATAACCTTCAACCAGCTACTTACCTTGTTTGCCTCTCAACTCACTGAGCCAAAAATGTCTGATTTTTCCTCTCTTTGTTGAAAGGGCTGGAAGAGAGTTCTAGAATAGTGATTATTACTCAGTAATGAGAGATAAGGGACAGACACCACATACTTAGGGTTGGAAAAAAAATTTTTGGTTGATAAAAGATTTTCAATTAGATGGTTGTGAGCCTCCATGTAGATGCTGGGAATGAACTTAGATCCTCTTGAAGTGCTCTACACCACTAGCCAGATAGTTAAGAACTGGAGGCAGTGCCTCATGTAGCCCAGGTCAGCTTCAAATTCATCATAGAGCCACAAATGACTTTACATTCCCAGTACCCTTGGCCTCTACCTCCCAAGTACTGGAATTATGGTCATGTGCCACCATACTCATTTTAAAAACAATGAAACTTTTTAAAGTTATGAAACATTGTAATTTTATATACATTCTTACTAAACATAGTTTGAAATTTCTAACCAGTGAAGTAAATGTACTAATTAGATATTACAGTGTAATGGTGGTTAAATCACTATAAATGGACCCAATACCCATATCTCACTTCTGTGGGTTTTACACACTCATGATATACATGTAGGAAAAACACAAACACACACACACACAAAACATAAACATGAAAATATTTTTTAAAAGATTTGTCTTTGTTGTGATTAAAAATACACATTTTTTAATAGTATAAGAACATTTTAAAATCAGAAATGGCTTTTTGTACTGGGCAAGATTGCTCAGAGGACCTGAATTTGATCTCTGGGACCCTCATGGTAGAAGGAGAGGACTGATACCTATAATGTGTGCTGGCCATGACATAAACATGCATATGCATGTGTCACATATAATAAATAAATGCAAGTTTAAAAATTATCATGCTATAGAAAGAGAAAGAAGTGGCTTGTTAAAAGAAATAAAATATTTAGTTGGGCATAGTAACACATGCCAGTCATCACAATACTTGGGAGTTAGAGTTAAGACAACCAAAACTCCAGAGTCATCATCAGCTACGTGGTGAGCATGAAGCCTTTGGGTTACATGAGTATTATCTATTCAGATAACTTGTTGGAAATATTTTTTGTATTTCTATGTGGTTTTTTTGCTGAGCATCAAACCTGCAGCCTCATGCATGCTGTGTGTGTGTGTGTGTGTGTGTGTGTGTAACTCAGCTACACACTCAGCCTTGGTGCCATTTGACTTTTTAAAAGTTTCATCTGCTTGCTCTTTCATTTCTCATATCAACTCTGCTGTATGTTTTGTTTTTGTTTTGTGAGACAAAGTCTTACTGTAGCTTGAGTCAGCCTCAACCCACTCACAGCTATCGTCCCTCATCCATTGTAGTTCTGGAGTTACAGATATGTACCACCAAGCCCACCTATATGTATTTAAGCCACATTAAAATTATTCTAGAGCACACTGGATAAATATTTATAGACATTATGTTTCCAAATGACGTACATTTTTTCCAGCCAAGATCTCATATAGCTGAAATTGTCTTCTGACTTACTCTGTAAGCTGAAACTGCCTTTAACCTTTTCATCTTCTTGCTTCCACCTACCCAGTGATGGGATTACAAGTGTGGACCACCATGCCCAGGTAATATACTTCTTAGTACAACACAATATTTTCATTTTGAGTCCATCCTGGTTTTGTGCCAAACTTTTTCTAGATCATTTTAAGATACTATTGAATAAAAATATTTATGGAAGGGTCTCATGTACTCCAGTCTGGACCTGAACTACTAGCCAAAGATGATCTTTGATTTCTGGTCCTTCTGCCTCCATATGCTAAGTGCTAGGAAATTTTTTCTCCTTTTCTTGGGAACAAATTATATAGTATTGTTAAAAAAATTTAATAGTCATAGTTTAAGGATTTATTCATTAATATTAAATTTTAAAATTATGACTTTAATGGAGTATGTGTGTGTGTGTGTGTGTGTGTGTGTGTAATGTATGTGAATACATGTGGAGGCCAGAGGATGACATCAAGTGTCTTCTCCTGTTACTCTTCAGTGGTTTTATTTTCTTAATTAATAATGTTTTATTTTCAGAAATAGAAATGTGTTTTTTAAATCCTTTTAATCATCTGCTTCCTTCTTGTCTTTGATCCTTTCCATGTATGACCTTTGCTGTCTTTCAAATTCATAGTCTTTTTTTCTTTGTTGCTTTATACATACATATATATGTATGTATATAATAAATATATATGTTTAATATATTAGAGATTATATATATTGTACAATATACAATGTACATAGTCCATATAACATTACGTGTATATGACTTCAGAGCTAGCACTTAGTATTTTGTTTTAAATAAGCTCCCACATAGAATGTTCAGTTGACTGATTTGGCTGGACAGACAGGACAATGAGTTCCCAGGACTCGCCTGTTACTGCCCACATCTCTCCCTGATAAGCACCACCACACCCGCCTTTCTGTATGGGTACTGAGGATCAAAC
The DNA here is from genome assembly GCA_021653895.1 of Mastomys natalensis. Taxonomy (NCBI): domain Eukaryota; kingdom Metazoa; phylum Chordata; class Mammalia; order Rodentia; family Muridae; genus Mastomys; species Mastomys natalensis. Next base: position 244,802 of record JAJTUV010003152.1, read on the forward strand.
AAAGGCTTCCACGCTTGAGCAAGCATTTTACCTTTTGAACCATCTCCCTTGTTAACTACAATGAGAAACAAAACCAGTCCTGGAAAAACCATATTTATATCTAAAGAATTGTCAATTTTGATTTTAATTGATTTTACTGTATTCTGCTTTTAACCCCAAAAATGAAAGGAGTTAAGTTTTAGAGAAATTGCTGGGTTCACTGTATAGCTATATACACACACACACACACACACACACACACACACACACACACACATTCAATCTCTATATATATGTTTTATATCAATAAATTGAAATCTTACAAAACACAGGTTAATCCTACCAAGGTAGAATTTTAATATTCAAAAGATTATGGAATTTAGTATCCTGTGGAATTAAGTATTCTATATATACTAATTCATGAAAAAAAAAAATCTCAAAATGTATCCCAAGGAATTCTGGTTAATCATTCAATACATGCCACCATCCATCCATTTCTCAGCTCTCTGATTAATACATATTGTACCTTAGTTAACCTTAAAATTCATCAAAGTCCACATTATTCATTCAGTTTAATTTTGTTTGAGACATGATCTCATTCTATATCTCATCTCAGACTGATCTCCAATGCACCATAGTCCAGTTAGGCTTTAAACTTATAGCAATGCTCCTGACTCAGCTTCCCAAGTGCTAGGATTAGAAGTGTAAAACCGCCAAACCCTGATTGTTTTGAACTTTTAAACACTGTAATAGAAGTGAACTCACTTGCTCCCCAAATACCTACTCTTCTTTAAAAAATGTACCCATACTAAAATTGCCCTAACAATGTCTGCTGTGCATTTCTTACCTGACTAAGCCCGCTTTTCCACTTGAGCTAACATCAAAGTGCATTTTTATGGCTGTCCTTTGAAATTCTGATGAGCTCACTACTAGTTCTACTTCTCTCAAAACAGTTCTTTCTCAGCATGATAGAATAATAATATGAGGCAGACAAAAACATCGTTCTAATCTTGGTTCTTTCATTGACTATGACTCTACGGGGGAAGTCACACAATTGTTTAAGGCTTTTATAAAAATTCTATACAATAGATAGACTTGCCCTACATGTAAAAATTTCACTACTATAATCTCTTTACTTCTATATCATTATTTCTTCAATTTCAATTCTCAATTCCTATTCAGTAAAGATGCAAGTATTATGTTTCACATTTTCTTCAATATGCAAAGATTCATCTAACACATCCTCATTCCTTTTGGCTCTCAGTTCTTCTAGATACTGTATTTTTCTCCATTTTAACTTGTTTTGTAGAGGCTCTGGTTCTTTGAGGACAAAATGAACTTTATCTTAAAATCTGTTTTTCACTGAGCAGCCTTACTCTTACATGCCGGTACCTGTATCTCAGCAGTCTTTCTTACCAAACACATTACTTTTAAGTCTACCTGGATTTCTCATAGTTTAGCTTCTGAGCTATGGATAGCTCTCAGTGGTCCCAGAGAAGTCACATGTGGCCTCCCAGATAGCTAGGTTTTGCAACCTTAGGCAGTGTTTACCTCTTGTGTCTTCCTTTGATGTCACCCCAACCCCTTCCTGCAGAGAGTAAATTGAGATACTTTCCATTCCCTCTGAACTATCCTCAGACACCTGGCACCCACCCTTAGAGGGCGATTCTAGGATAAAATTTTACCACCATGCAGTTCAGCATGATCTTAATCTCAATTTCAAATTGTAGTTAAAAGGGCATTGTCTTCCTTGGGTACCTTTCTGCAATTTCTTCATTCTTGAAATGTTTTCTTACATAATTTTTGCCAAATCTTTCTTATTCCCATTTTCTCATACATAAACGTTTTCTTCTGCGCTGCGTATTGCATGTAAAGGCTTACATGTTAGCAAACACTGTACCATTGAGTTGTATCCCAGCCTGAAATACTCCTTTTCTTATATTTACCCTCACATTATTGTGTAGTTTCTATTTCTTAATTTGAACTATATTGATACAGATATATCTGCTTTTCAGAATAATTCACTCCTTAACTCTGTGCAGTCAAGCACTACTGCTGAAAAAAAAAAAGCTATGTAATTCAACAACTTCCCTTCTGTTTTTGCTACATGAGGAAACACCTTTTTTTCCCTTTTTTTTTTAAATTGGATATTTTATTTACATTTCAAATATTCTCCCCTTACCCCATTTCCCCCCCACTCCCTTTTTGACATAAGTTTCTATGTTGCTATACTGTTTCATTCATGGTTCAGAATCACTAAATGTTCTTTGTATGGTTTTTCTTCTCTATCTTCTCTGCTCAGACTATTTAGCCTGCATTACTAAAGTGTGAATATTTTCAACTTAATAGTTTCTATTCGCTTCTCATTTCTAGGTAGTCTCTCGGTTTTGGCTCTCTTCTTTGATCTAAGGAAATCCAATTTATATTTGTAGTCCTAATAGTGCTTCTAAAATAAGTTCTAGATTAATCTTTTGTTTAGATTTATTGTATTATTTTTATTTTGTGTATGTTCGTGTGTGCACAAACATATGTGCATGTGCGCAGTATCCCAGAGGCCAGAGATGGATGCCACTAAAGCTGGAATTTAAGGAAACTGTGACCTGCCAGATGTGGGTACTGGGAACCACACTCAGGTCCTATACAAGAGCAGTAGGCACTCTTAACTCCTGACTCATCTATCCAGCCTCAATCATTTTTATTTTGATTTCAACAAATAGTGAATATGTACTATATGCCAGACAAGATGATAATGAAAATTAAAAGGTGAACAAAGCACATGTGTTATACACGACAAAATATTGGTAAGTTAAAAATATACTGTATAGTGTGGTATGTGCTGTAATTGAAGTAGATTGTATTATAAGAGCATGAAAATGATTAAACTAGCCAGGCAGTGGTAGCGCATGCCTTTAATCCAGCACTTGGGAGGCAGAGGTAGGTGGATTTCTGAGTTCGAGGCCAGCCTGGTCTACAGAGTGAGTTCCAGGACATCCAGGGCTGTGGGGCGGTGGGCTGTGGGAAACAGCTGGGTGCCTGGTTGAGCAAGCCTTGAACCCGGACCTTTATCAGGACGGCAGGTGTTCGGCGCTGCCCCCAGGCCCTGGTTCTTCTCATTCAGCTTCAGCCCTCCACAGCCTTTCCCAAAGGGAGGTCTATGACCATCAGTCACGAGGAACAGTGCCTCAGGCTCTCCCACATGTAGATGGATGAGGTATCTCTAAGCTCTCAGTCCAAGCCAATAGGCATTATCTGCCAGACCCTAACCCACATGCAGATGAGGTATCTCTTAGCTCTCCGACCAAGCTAATAGGTGTTATCTGCTGTCAGACCCTAACCCACCCTGAAACTGTATATAAGGGCTCTATTCAGAAGTAGTAAAGGTGTGTTCGAGAATCATCCTGGTGTCCGAGAGTTTCTGTCTCAAGAGCTGTAACACTTCTCCCGGAACCTTCCTGGGACACCAAGCTGCTTCTATCGGCCCAGCCTGAGCCAGCTCAGCTTGGAGAGACAGGTGCAGTACCTGGGAGTGACTGAGCTGTGACAGTGGAGACTTGAACAGAGGCAGCAGTGGAGGCAGGCAATCTCTCCTCACCCTTTGGCCCAGACCTCTCACACCAGGCTGGGCTGAAGACCAACAGACAGTTCTCTCCTCACCCTTTGGCCCAGACCTCTCACACCAGGCTGGGCTGAAGACCAACAGACAGTGGAGATGTGGGCAGAGGACCCTCCCTGCTCTCACTCTGTCCTCAGGCGGGAGATCATCGTGGGACACCCTCCAGAACCGGGGACCCACACAGGGCTATACAGAAAAATCCTGTCTCAAAAAAACAAAACAAAACAAAACAAAACCCCAAAAAACAAAAAAGAAAAGAAAGAAAAAAAATGAAAAATAAAATGATTAAATTTTGGAGAAGGGCAGGGAGTGGTTCCAATAGAATGTAAAATGTAAGTATGGACCTGAAGTCTTGATAGATGAGGAGGTGTTTAGCACCTGAAGGTAAATGCAATGGGCAGCCAAACTTGAAAAGACAGTTCCAGACAAAAGGGGTCAACAGGGACAAAGGCCTACAAGTCACAGAGAATGTGGTATTTTGGGGAAACTACACTTAGTTCAGATCCTAAACTTCCAGATAGGCTAGCTGGAGTTAAAGAAAAAGTGATTCAATCAAAGTCGAACCAATATGTTCAAAGGTTTTAGTTTATAGTCATGTTTGTTGAAAAAAATGTTAATATATTGTGATCACGTTTTTCCTCTCTCAACTTCTCCTAGATCTTCTCTTCCTCCCCACCCACTCAGGGCCACACTCTTTCTTTCTCTCTTAAAAAAAAAAAAAAAAAAAACAAGCAAGCAAAAACCTAAAAGATCCCTTGTCTACCCTCTAGCCCCCAAATTAGGTCTGCTTATCTTCTGTAAACTCAGGATGAGTGAGTTGTCTATTACAGTCTTCTACAGACTGGGATTACCAGACTGTTTTTCCACTTTTAACATACATCCACTGGAATCTTTCATTTATCTCAGGGCATGGAAGGAAAGCTTACTAAAGTACCGTGTGTCTTCCCTGAAATAAATTACCACGTCACGTCTAGTAGTTCTTTGCCATTTTATTTTTTATTGTACAGTTTTTGTTCGAGGAACTATTAGTTTAATATCCACATTTAGTTATAAAATAAAAAGGGTTGTACATTAAAAAACACAAACAGAAAACAAAACTAAAACCAAAAAATCACTCTCACACAAAAACACAAAATCAGGAGTGAAAATATAATAAGACAAAAAACTACACAAAGCTATATGAGACAAAATGTCTACAAAAATTCCATTGAGTTCATTTTGTTTGGGCCACAACTCTTGGCCATGGAGTCTACCCTGAAGTATCGTTAATATAACCAGTAAACTTTCAATGGAGAAAACTAATTTCTCCTTTCCAAGTGAGTACCTGTTGCAGATAGCTTCTTGGTTAAAGATCGAAGCTCATCTCCACTGTCACTTCAGTGCTGCGTCCCTGTGTGGCTTGAACCTGTACTGGCCCTGTACATGCTGCTATAGTCTATGAATTCACATGTGCATTAGTCCTGTTGTGTCTGGAAGACACTGTTTCCTTCCAGTCATCCATCTCCTCTGGCTCTTCTGGCTCTTGCAATCTTCCCATCTCCTTTTTCACATAACTCCTTAAACCCCCAGGGGTAGGGTTTAATGAAAACATCCTGTTTATTATTGAGTGCTCCAAAGGATTTCACTATCTCAGACTGTACAGCAGTGGGTCTCTGTGTTAGTTCCCACCTACTTCAAGAAGAAGCTTCTCTGTTGATGGCTGAATGAGGCACTGTTCTATGAGTATAGCAGAATGTCACTTGAGAGCCATTTTATTGCTATGTTTTTTTAGCAGAAGTTTTTTTTTCCCAATATTCTTCCAACCTCAAATTTACTATTTATGAGTTAGTAAAAGGTGAGTAAAACACATTTCAAGCTGACTTCAAGGCCAACATAGACTAAATGGTGCTAACATATATCAAACAAAATAAAACATAGCTCCACCATTACACACACTTAAAGATTCTTCTCTTCTTTACAATCCTCAACTTCTAATCTTTGGTTTTCTGCACAACTATATGACTCATATGGTTTTCCAATCTATTTATCTTTAATATTTATTTTGAATGATATGTGTCATGTGTGGGTATATGTGTCATGTATGCATATAAGTGTGGGTTTCCATGGAGGCCAGAATATCCCTTGGAGCTAGAAATGCAAGCAGTTTTAGCTATCCAACATGGGTTCTAGGAATTGAACTCAGGTCCTTCTGCTAAAGAAGTTTGGAAGTTTGAATGAAAATGGCCCCCATAGACCCATAGGGAGTTCCTTGCTGGAGAAGGTGTGGCCTTGTTGGAGGAAGTATGTCACTGGGCTTGGCTTTGAGGTTTCAGATGCTCAAGCCAGCCAACCCCAGTGGTCTCTCATGTTTCTGCCTAAGGATCTGGATGTCGAACTCTCAGCTCCTCCAGGACCATTTCTGCCCACATGCTGCCATGTTTCCTGCCGTGAGGATAATGGACTAAACCTCTGAAACTGTAAGTCAGCCCTAATGATAAGAGTTCCTGTGGTCATGGTGTATCTTCACAGCAGTAGAAACCCTAAGACAAGTAGTATATGCTCTTTACCACTGAGTCATTTCTCAGCCACATGGGTCAAAAATTTTATGTTTAAATTTTTATAATGTCACTACCATTATGAATCCTTTATAGTTGTCTGTGTTGTTCCTGCACTGAAACAACAAACCTTATCCTTTCTCACAACTCAGTTTTGTATCTGATTCCATGTCTTCCATTTAAGGAAACTTTGGTGACCTCTTTTCAGTACTATAATCATTCTATTTTTCCTCATATACAGTTTGTCATTGTTTTTAAAAGATTTATTATTTTAAATTATATGCATGCATGTGTGTGTGTGTGTGCACATGGGAGTTTAGGCACCTCTAAAAGTCAAAGATAGTGACAGATTACCATGAGTTAAAGTTACAGATGGTTGTGAACTTGTGGGTTCTGGGAACAGAACTTTAGTACGCTACAACAGTGGTTCTCAACCTATGGATGGCGACCTCTTTGTGGATTGAATGACCCTTTTACAGGGGTCATCTAAGATCATCAGCAAACAAAGGTATTTCTATTATGATTCATAATGGTAGCAAAATTAAAGTTATGAAGTATCAACAAAAATAACTTTATGGTTGAGGGTCCCACAACATGCAGGACTTTATAAAAGCATCACAGCATTAGGAAGGTTGAAAGCTCTAAAAGAACAGCCTGTACTGAGTCATCTCTGCAGAGCAGTTATTAGTTTTATTTAGCCATATACTGTTATAAGTTATACACAAATGAGAATTCACATTAAAATATTTATTCAGTATTTTTGTTGCCAGATGTTGTGCTAGACCAAAGACATTAAGGGGCAAGCAAGGTAGGAGTGTTCATTGGTAGGTCTTGTGACATTGTAGAGATTCCTGGATGCATTATCTTTTCTGATTGCACTTAGGGCCTTGTGAGTGTTAGGTGAGCTTTCTCAGTGGGACTGTAAGCTCTTGGAGATAAAAGGACAGCTTTTAAAGCTTTATGATAACTTGCTTCTATTTAAATATCAAGGAATGGAAAGAAATAAAAATGAGCCAATAGAAAGGCTGAGATGCCGGAAAGGTTCTTAGAAAGGTTCCTATGTCTTGTGGACACATTTTAAAGTAAATGAGACATTTATCTAGGACATAATACATTTTGACTTAACTGAAGAACACTTTTTTGTTTGTTTGCTTGTTTTTAGAGAGGGTTTCTCAGTGTAGCCTTGGCTGTCTTGGCACTTGCCCTGTAGACTAGGCCAGCCTTGAAGTCACAGAGATCCTCCTGCCTCTTGAGTGCTGGGATTAAAGGCATCACCACCTGGCAAGAACAATTGTTTTTGGTCAGTGGCTTATTATCACAAATATTTGATACATTTAAACATGTATTTCTTTTTCTAACTAACTTCTCATAACTATTGACACTGGGCCACATAATTCTCTGTGGTTTGTGTATATGTTGTTTGGGAGCTGTCATATGCATATGAAAATATTTTATGATATCTGTGTCCTCTTCCCACTAGATGTGAAACAAAATTGTACCCCGTTTGGAGTCAATAATGTCTTTAGGTATTTGTCTACTAAGGAGAATAAGAACCCTTGCTGGGTCCACTGTATCACTATTTGAGATTAATGTTACACATGGTGGCACATACCTTTTATATAAGCATCAAAGAGGTAGAGGCAGGCAGATGTCTGTGAGCCCCAGGACTGCCTGGTCTATGTAGTGAGTTCCAGGCCAGGCTCTGTCTGGGATACATAGTGAGACACTGTCTCAAAACAAACAAGTAAGCAAACAAACAAGATAACTCCAATTACCTCTCTTCTAATATTCAAAATAAACCCTTTATCTCTACATTTTATCCTGATAATACTCTATACATGTCATAATCACTTTCCTTCAGATAACAGGTATAAGAGAGAGATAATCATGATCTGAAAAGTTATTATGAATTTTCTTACTCTTTGGAATTGTCTTTAGTTAAGATAGTCATTTAGAAGCCATTTTTTGTGCTGTGTGCTGAGTAAATTATCTCACTTTAATCCTTACAAAAATCATGAGAAGTTGCTATTAGATCTGGATAAGAACAATTCGTCATTAGTGTCCTTAAGCAATTTGTCTAAACGTATGCAATTGGTGGTTATATATGGATTTCAAATCCAGATCACTGACATTAAAATCACCTTCTACTAATCACACCGAACTTACTTTCCTGTCATATCAGTAATTTGTCAATTACTGTAATTAATTCAATTAATCCATAATTCTTCAAGAGGAATACGTTGTAAAGTGAATTTTATTGCCAGCCAGATATAATGTATCAAAAACTTTCCATTCTTTCTTCAGTTAAATAGAAACGTCATTTCATCAACCGTAATTTCACCTGTTTTTCACATTCTTATGAGATAGTACAGGGTAGAGGACAGAGTGTGTATACCATGTCACATGTATGGAGTTTAGGAGGACAACTTTTGCAAGTCTGTTCCATTCTTCCACAATGTGGGTTCCAGAGATTGAACTCAGATTTGGTGAGAAACAGCTTTCCATGGTGAGCCATCTCACCAGCCCAACCATCAGCTCATTTTTTCATGGTTAATGTTATAACCTTCCCAGATCTCTTCAGTTACTGGAAACAGATACCTTGCTAAACCAGAAACAAGTTGGTTACAGTATTATGTACCATATGAAGGCTGCAGAAGGGAGATTGCCATAAACTCCAGGACAGCTTGGGTTACAGAATGAGTCTCAGCTAGATCCCTATAGCAAGACTCTAGCTCAGTGAACCAAAACAAGCAAACTAGAATTGGAAGGGATTAGTTTCTCATACCTGCAAATAAGTCAATGGTGCTGTGATCATATAGTTAACACCTCAGGTTTCAGTGACCTTGCTGATCTTTTGTGTAGTCAAAATAAGGTTTGTTATTGTCATACAACCTAAAGGACCATGTGCTAGAATAACTCCAATTCTGAGAATTCTTAGAGTCGAGAAATTTAACTCCTGATTCTATCATTAATATCTTAACACTGAATAAGTTATTTCTATACTTTGTCTCATGTTCCCTACTTAATAATGAAGGGAGCAGAACACAGGATTTCTAATGTCCTTTACAGTTCTGATATGCTATAGAGATCTGGATTGTAGAAACTGTCATGGGAAGAATGGAAACAAAAGCTGAGAATAGTAACATGTATCTGTAAGCATGGCATTTGGAGCTGAAAGCAGCAGAATCAAGAACTTACGTCATAGAGTTAAGAGTTAGCCTTGTCTATATGACATCTTATCTCAAGAAAAGAAATTTAAAAAATGAAATATTGTATAGGTATTATTAAGGATCCGTTTTGTATATGTGGGGGGAGGGTTGCTAAGGAGCATTCTGGGGGGGTTGTATATATTAAGTAGGTGCATTGCCAGCTTACTTTATCTCTTTTGTTTTGTTTTGAGACAAAGTTTCTCTGTGCAGCCCTGGCTGTCCTGGACCTTACTCTGTAGACCAGGCTGTCCTTGAACTCAAAAATCCGCCTGCCTCTGCCTCCCAAGTGCTGGTATTAAAGGCGTGTGCCACCACTGCCTGGTTACTTTATCTCTTTTTAAATACTTTTTTTTCCTTTTTAAAAGTGTATGTACATTGGTGTTTTGCCTGCATGCATGTTGGTGTGAGGGTATCGGATCCCTGAAACTGGAGTCATAGACAGTTGTGAGCTGCTGTGTGGTTGCTAGGAATTGAACCCAGGTCCTCTGAAGAGCAGACAGTGCTCTTAACATTTCTCCAGGCTTCAATTTGTCTCTGTACATAAAAACTAATTGGTAGTTGAGTAAGAAAATAATTTCAAAGATATATATATAATCTTACAAGTGTTGGTTTGTTGAGCTTAGTTGTTTATTTTATTTTTTAAATATTTTTTTGTTTTGTTTTGTTTTGTTTTTTGAGGCACAATTTTACAATGTAACACAGGGTAACCTGGAACCCACTATGTATCCCAATCTGTCCTGGAACTTGTGATCCTTCTGCTCTGACTTCCCAAGAGCTAGGATTACAGTCATGATACATCACACCTGGGTGACTGCTTTTAATTTAATTTTTATTTAACTTCCTTCCTTTTTGCTTGGTATTTTTTCCTACATTTCCTCTAGATGGTGCTCCATAATAAAAAATCATTTTGTAATCGAAAAGCTATCAAAAAACACATTTAGCCAAAAGATACACCCAATGAATTCCAAAATCTGCAGTGTATTTTATCTATATCACAATTTATATGATACTAGGAATATGAAACATAATTATATTTCCTACATTTTACAAGATTATTTAATATAGCACAAACCACCATCTGTATACACTACTGCCATCTGTTACACTGTGTACCAACTTCATTTCTCATGTCTGTGTTATGACATCCAGCCATTAATTGGTTTTAGAAATACAGTACCCTATTGATCTGCTAAGTGCCCTGTTTCAGTCGTGGAATAAAGCTTTTAAGAGCATGGAACATTCTAATGGGGGGAAAGGGAGTTATCTTTATGGATATGATTACTAGGTTAGTCAAGCATGCTTCAGAAGATGGCCTCACATCTATCAATATATGAGCAGCACAAATTGGAGTGGGTGATAAGGGTAGGAAGATGGAAGATGGATCTGGGAGGAGTTAAAGGAAGGACTGAAGGTAAATCTAATCAAAATATATTATATACATGTATGAAATGCTTAAAGAATAAAAATACACTTTAGGATAATTAATTCCACAGAAAACTTTGGGACACCTAGAGATACATTTTATTTATAGCCCCACAGAAGCATCATGAACTATAATGATAAAATATTTTATCTACATTATATACTTTAGTATTATAATAAATTATTAAATCAAAATATTCAAACTTCAATTTAAATACTGGATGTATTCTATATTGATTTGACTTTTATTAAAAATAGAAAACAAAGTTGAACCAATTGTAATAATTTTACTATGGCTTTTAAACTCTTTGTTATGGTTTGTATCTTAAATGCCCCCCACCCCACTCCTCCAGTCTCTTGTGCTGAAGGCTTGGCCTCCAGCTGCAAAGTGGTGTAACCTTTTGAATATGGGGCCCAGTGATAGAAAGGTAGGTTAGTGGTGGCATGGTCCTGGAAAAGATACTGGACTCAGAAGTGAGCAGATTTGTTTCAGCATGCTCTCATTACAGGCCCAAATTGATCAGGCCAAGTAACCATGGATTGAAATCCTTAAAATTGAATAGAAAATAAACCTTTTCTCTGATTTCTCTCAGGTATTTAATTTTGTCCAGCAAAGGAAAGTAGACTATCGAATTCTTTATTCTTAATTATCCTGTTTTATAGTCTTCCCAAGGAGCAGACTAAATCTACAGATCTAATCTCCATCATAGATCCACTTCTTACTCTGTTTCTGAAGTGTAATGGTAACAATTCCTTGATATCTTAACATTTCACAATTTCAAATTAAACATCAGTTTAAAAAACAGGCGTGCTATCTCTGGGTGCCATGTGTGTTTCTGGAGGCTGTGTGTGTGTGTGTGTGTGTGTGTGTGTGTGTATACTTGTGCAAGTGCATTGGAGAGAGATTTGTGGTACTAGAGATCAAATCTAGGGTGCCCCATATGCTAACCATATGGTCTGCAGCTGAGTACATCCATAGTCCTACAATTATTTTGTTTTGAGTATGGATTCTATCCTACTAGATCTTGAAGTTAGTTGCCATTTTAAAATTACTCACCCAGTAAATATTTAAATGCAGCCAAATTGGTTATTTTATTTTCTCTTTATACCAGCTGTTATTCCTGGGAATTTTTAAAGTAATTAATTTTTCAAAACCACAGGAGCTCATGTACCTCATGGTTGGCATGGAACTTTGATATGTAGCCAGTGACAACCATGAATTCCTAATCTTCTTGCTTTACCTCTCAAGTGCTGTGCTTAACAGTATACATCACCATGACTGACTCAGATTTATATATATATATATATATATGGACAGGGTCTTGTGAATCTTAATCTAGCTGTTAACTCTGTGTGGTTGAGGATGACCTTGAACTTCTGATCATATTCCTTCACTTCCCCAGTGATGGCATTACAGGCATATAGCACCATACCCAGTTTATTCCGTGCTAGGGATTGAACCTAGAGCTTCATGCATGGATCCACCTATGCCAATTAAACCATTTCACCAGCCTCTTGAAATTCTTTTTGGACCTTATTTATTCAACACAGAGATGGTATTTTAGGTATTTTATTTTATTTCTTCTTTTTTTGTTGTTTCATTTTTGCTTTTCTGAGAAAGGATTTCTTTGTATAGCCCTAGCTGTTCTGGAACCCTCTCAGTATACTATGCTGGCCTAGAACTCAAAGGTTCAACTATACCTCTGCCTCCCAAGTGCTGGGATTAAGGCATGTGTCAGTCACCACTACCTGACAAGAGATGGTGTTTTCAAAATCATTTTTCAGATACACAATAGAATTCATATTTCATCAACAACAGCATTTTTCTTTGTTTACACTTAGATACATAAAGTTTTTATAAAGCTTCTTCAAGAATATCTATTCTTTCTTTATTGGTAAAAGGTCAAGAGTCCCTTTAACATTGAAATAAAGCAAAAAAAAAATCTGGAAAAGTAATTAATAATCAATAGCCTGGATATTCCTGGAGATTTAAATGAGATCTTCAAATCGTCCACAGCTACTTGTCAAATATTCAGCATTTGCCAGGATGGATAGGGCAGCACACATGTGTAATCTTTGAACTCTGGGAACTGAGTGGAATCCAAGGTCAACCAAAGTTACAGAATTAATTCTAGACAAGTCAAGGCTATACAGAGAAACATTGTCTCAGTAAAACAAACAGGGACAGTAACAGTAAAGACATACTCTGAAGTTGAACAGCTGTAATAACTGTTTAGACAGACTTATTTTAGTACCCTTTGCTCTACTTCAATTTCAGATTGAAAAGTCCAAATCAAACTGATTCAGAATTCAGTCCCCCTGCAATCTCTGTTTTTGCTTGTTTTGATTTTCCCTAGACAGGGTTTCTCTGTGTAGCCTCAGCTGTCCTGGAACTCACTCTGTAGACCAGGCTGTCCTGGAACTCACTTTGTAGACCAGGTTGTCCTGGAACTCACTCTGTAGACCAGGCTGTCCTGGAACTCACTTTGTAGACCAGGTTGTCCTGGAACTCACTCTGTAGACCAGGCTGGCCTAGAACTCAGAGATCCACCTGCCTCTGCCTCCTTAGTGCTGGGATTAAAGGTGTGCGCTACCACTGCGTGAAGTTCTTTCATTTTTAATTTAAAAATTGTTTCATAACTTTATATGTGAGTACTTAAGAGCATTTCATCCACCAACTCTTCCTGTGTCCTTCCCTCACTCAAATTCATTAACCCTTCTTCGATTATTGTTCTTATGTAAACACACACACACACACTGAAACTTGTTGAGTCAATGTAGTGTTGTTTGGCCGGGCAGTGGTGGCGCACGCCTTTAATCCCAGCACTTGGGAGGCAGAGGCAGGCAGATTTCTGAGTTCGAGGCCAGTCTGGTCTAGAGAGTGAGTTCTAAGACAGCCAGGACTACGCAGAGAAACCCTGTCTTGAAAAACCTAAAAAAAAAAAAAAATTATAGACATGTTTTGTGGATGGAGCTTGAGGATTCTTATAGAAGAATAAGCGGAAGGATTGTGGGCCCTAAGGAGATAGGAAGGAACTGCACAGGAAGATCAACAGAGTAAACCAACCTGAACCCTTGGAGCTCTCAGAGACTGAATCACCAACCGTGGAGCATACCTAGTCTACACAGATCTAGCTCCATGGGCTGGACCTAGGCCTCCCTGCACATATGTTGCAAATGTGCAGCTTGGTTTTCATGCAGGTCTCAAACATCTGGAGTGAGGGCTATCCCAAAACATGCAGCCTGTATATGGGGTATGGTCTTCTAGCTGGGTGCCTCATCTGGCCTCAATGGGAGAGGAAGCACCTAGCCTCTCAGAGACTTAAAGTGGCAGGGTGGGGAATACAGGAGGAGGGGGTACTCAGAAAAGAAGAGATGGGGAAGGATTGTGGGAGGGGGCGACTGGGACGGGTTATAAAGTGAATAAGCAAAAAAATAAAATTAAAAATGAAAAGAAAAAAATGTAGTGTTGTTTGAGTGTTTATATGTTTAGGGCTGATCATGTGGAATTGGATAACTTATCATAGGACTCATCCCTGGAGAAGACTTAATCTTCTCCCATCAGCCATTAACTAACTGCGTGTAGCTCTTCATTAAGGGATGACATCTGTGCAATTATAATTTGTATTGTTATTGTGCTGGTCATATTTAGGTGATTGTATTGTTGATATTTCATAGGTATATCTTCCCTGTCATGTATAAAAGACACTGTCTCATAGCAGCCATCCTGGACCTCTGGCTTTTACAGTTTCTCTGCCCCTTCTATGATGTTCCCTGAGCCTTACATATAAGGACTCTGTAGTTGTATCAGTTGGGAAGCTCCACCCCATGGTCACTTGATCGCTGCGTTTTGACCAGTTGTAGATTTCTGGAGTGATCTATAATGGGAATTTTGTTAGTCACTGGATATTAGTGGCAGCTTTGTCACCCTGGTTTTTGTAACTTCATTGAAACTATAAAAATATGTGATATGCTGGCCAATGGGAATCCGAGGCGGGTGGCTTTCCGAGTTTGAGTCCAGCCTTTGCTGTGGCACAGTGAGTTCGTCTCACAGACTGGAAAAAAAATATGTGATACACACACACACACATATATAAAAAATATGTGATACACACACACACATATATATATATATATGGAGAAATAGAAGTCCCAGACATGAATATGAAACATTACAGCGAAGATGTGAAATATTCATACAGGAGGAAAGACAACATCTTCAACAAAAGATTATGATATATAGTATATATATATATATATATATATATATATATGTGTGTGTGTGTGTGTGTGTGTGTGTGTGTGTGTGTGTATACATATACACATACATATACACACGAATAGACAAAATAATACATTTCCCTATGGCATTTTCAAACTTCCTTAGTTACTTCCTTTTTCTTCTATTTCCCTCTATATTGCCCCCTCTCTCCACTTAGACCCTGTTAGTTCCTCTCTTTCCTCCTTTTATAGTGCTTCTGTCTTCTGGCCTCTTTCTACTATTACTTCTCCTTATTCTGCCTTCATGGCCTCTTATTGCTTTTCTAGTTTCTGAAATTATTACAGTTATATAATTAACATCTAAAAATTGGAGCTAGGATCCACAGATAAGTAAGATCATGCAACATTTGTTTTTCTTGGAACTGGGTTATTCCACTCAGAGTAATTAATATTTACTAGTTCCATCCATTTACCTGAAAATTTCATGAATTTCATTTTCCTTTATAACTGAGTACAACCCCAATGTGTTCTATTTTCATTTTCTATTCATCAGTTGAAGGACATTTATATTTATTTCATTTCCTAGCTATGGTGAATAAAACAGCATTGAACATAGTTAAGCAAGTAGCTGTGGAGTAGAATGTCATGTCCCTTGGGAATATGCCAAGGAGTGGTATAGCTAGATCATATCATATTGTAAGCCTATATTTATCTTTTTTTAGAACTCTCTACATTGATTTCCTAGTGGCCCCACCCGTTTGTAATCTCAACTGTAAATGAGCATTCTATTTTCCCTTAATCCTTACGAGCATTTGTAGTCTATTGTTCTCTTGTTCTTAACTGTTCTGTGTGGTGTAAGATAAAATGTCAAAGTAGTTTTAGTATGCACTTTTCTAGTTGTTAAGGATGTTGATAACATTAAAAGATATTTGCTAGCCATTTTTATTTCCTCTTTAGGGAACTCTCTGTTCAAATTCATAGCCCATTTTTCCTGGGATCATTTGTTTTCTTGACTCTATTTTTCAAGGTTTTTGTATATCCTGAATATTAATCCTCTATCAGATATATAGCTGGCTAAGATTCTATTCCCCTTGGTGGGCTTCTTCTTTACTCAATTGTTTATTTTGCTATATAGAAGATTTATAATTTTATGAGTTCTCATTTGTAAGTTGTGGGCCTTAATTACTGAGCCAATGGAGTCCTATTTAAAAAGTCTCTTCCTGTTCCTATATCTTGTAGAGTGTGTACTGTGTTTCTTCTAGCCATTTCAGCGTTTCAGATTTTATATTCAATCTCTGATCCATTTGGAGTTTATTTTTGTGCAAAGAGACAGATACCAGTGTAATGTCATTCTTCTATAAGTATATGTCCAGTTATTTTTTTATAATCTTTTGTTGAAGATGTTGTCTTTCCTCCTGAATGAATATTTGGCATCTTCGCTGCAATGTTTCATATTCATGCCTGAGACTTCTATTTTTATATATAGTTTCATGCAAGTAACAATATATCTTGAAATCAAGTATGGTACACCCTTCATCATTAAGGAATTGGTAGAACAGTTTGGAAAGAATTAGATGTGGCCTTGTGGAGGGAGGTATGTTAAAAGGTCCATGTTAATCCCTCCCAAGATGCTTATGGCCATGTTTCATCACAGCAGTAGAAAGCTAGCGAAATCAACTCAACAGTCCATGAATCCTTCTCTAAAATAGACCTTGTTCTCAAACACACACACACACACACACACACACACACACACACACATGTTAGCAAATTAAAAAAAAAAAAAAGACCTGAAGTATCTTTGTGTATCTTGTCTAGCCACAATGCAGTAAAGTTTAAAGTCAGCAGCAAATTGAGTCTCTAAAAAGTATACAAACTCTTGGAGATTAAACAACATATTACTGAATGAGTAGTAAGCCAAAAAATATCTTATAACTAAATGAAAAGTAAAATACAACACAGTAAAACCTGTGGGACACATTAAAAGTTATCTTAAGAGGGAAATTTTTAGGTCTGAGGATCCACATTTGAGACTCAGAAAGAGCACAAATAAATGACCATTACAATGATACAACAAAAGAGTTTGAAAAACAAGAACAAACCAGACCCAAATCCAGTAGATGGCAATAAATAATAAAGTAAAAGCAGAAACTGATGTAATAGAAACAAAGAAAGAAATACAAAGAATCAACAGATCTAAGAGCTGATGCTTTGAGGATAAGAGTTACAGATTGACCAGTTAGTTAGCAGCAGCAGCAGCAGCAGCAGCAGCAGCAGCAGCAGCAGCAGCAGCAAAAGATTCAAATTAACAAAATCAGGGATGAACAGAGGAGCATTACATTAATCACTGAAGAAATTCTGAATAAGAGAATTACTTTAAAAACCTGCACTCTGCTAATTTAGATGAAGTAAAAAAATAAATGAACAAACATTTAGATTTATCTGAAATACCAAAATTAAACCAAGAAGACAACATAAACAGACACATAACAAATAAAGAGATTGGAAAAGGTACTAAAATCCTTTTTAACTAAAAAGAACTCAGGTTTCTTTGGAGGGAAGAAATACAAAAGAGACTATTAACATAGGGTGGATAAGAGATGATCATTGTAGTAGCAATGAAGAAGGGTGCCCAAGTATTGATGTTTTAAACATAATGTTCTTTTACTTGTGATGTAACTAACTTAAAAAATATCATTCTTACAGAATGAAATGTCTTAACTTTTTCAGAATTTTAAAGGAAAAGTAAAAACAATATGTAGGGAAAGACAGCAAAGAGAATGGGATGTATTGGCATCAGAACAAAGTTTCTCTACAGGTTTTCCAAGAAGTTCAACTGTGGAAACAGATCTGTTTCAAATGTTTGCATTTTTTATTTTGCAAAATGGAATATATTGTTATATTGGCTTAACACTTTCGAAGGCAGTTCATCAATTACCAATTGTTTCCCATGTTTTCCTTGGTTACCACATACCTAGCTAGACCTACAATTTCTGCACAATTCTAATAATCCTTTAGTTGTTTAGAATATAATTGCTTCAATTACATTTCCAGAGACTTTTTAACTTTTCTGTTGTTTTTGTGGTACAAAACAAACATTATTTTCCTAATCATTTAAAAATGTTACTCTATGTGTATAGGTGTTTTTGTTTGTATGCATGTCTTTGCACCATGTCTGTGCCTGGTTCCAAAGAAACCAAAAGAAGGCATCAGATTGCTTGGGACTGGAGTTAGAGATGGTTGTGACTGGCAATATGGATGCTGGGAATTGATCCCAGGTCTTCTGGTAGAGCAACCAGTGCTCTTAGTCTCTGAGTCATCTCTCCAGGTCTCTTTCTTAATCATTTTAAAGTGTAGGAGTATTAAGCATATTCACATTATTGTGAAACTATTCTCTAAAACTTTTATGTCTTAAAATCAAATCTCGATAAAAATACACAACTCCCTTTAATCCTTCCATTTAGGTGGTGGAAATTATCAGTATAAGTTTGTTCCTATGAATTTGTGATAATGCAAAGCTGACTAGTACATGCTTGCAATGGATTTAGGTTTGAGGATATTAACATGTTGTTTTGTCTTCTCTGGACTCCAACTTGCTATATAACCAAGGCTTGCTTTCAACTGATTCTCTGGTCTCTTATCTTCCAAGTACTGAGATTACAGTTAATGAGCCATCATGCCCAGTAGTTTAATAATATTTAATTAATATCTTCCCTCAATCTCAACAAATATTTGCTTAGGCATTTGCAATTTAATAGGGCATGAAATACCTTTCCAGTTGTCAGGAATATCCAGTATATTACATGACACTTAATATTCATAACACTCACCAATTCAATGCCAGTAATATCCCAGATACTGTGACAAGACAAAATCACTATGCTAACTGTCCAAAGAGTTTCTTTGTACTGCAGTGCATGTTTTCATTTTCACCAAAGAAATATGACTTATTTCTGAGTCTGCTCTTTCAGAAAAGAGTTAAGGTTTTGTTAACAAGAGAAAAGGAGTATGGCTATCAATATGTCATCATCTATATTGGACACCAATTGGTTATTGAGTCTTTAGCTCTTGTTTTAAAGGTCACATAAAATTTCTCTATGTCTTTTCAGGTAAATCAGGCACATTTTTATTTCTGTTTTGCAAACATCATTTATTGAAGAAATTGTCCACTTTATACTTTATACTTCATATCCTTTTGTCAATTTTATTTTATTTTACTTATTTACTTTACATCCTGCTCACTGCCCCTCTCCTGATCACCCCCTCCCACAATCCTCCCCCACCTTCTATTCTGAGCTGTTGCACCCACTCCCCTGGGTATCCCTGGCACTTCAAGTCTCAATCAGATGCATTTTTCAAACATCATTTTTCAATATCTTATTTTGATGCTAGACAGAAAAAAAGTCTATGCATTCAAAAATTCAACTAGATTCATTGCATGTTGCTGGCTGGTGGATGAGTCACAGTTATTATGTAATATATATCCCATTTGGCTTGCTCTCATCTGAGAAACAATATGCCTTATATACACACACATTTTGGTATATGTAAATCTAATTTTCTGTAAAATAAAAGAAGCAAACAACTAGATATAAGCCTAATGAGGCTGATGCAAATTTAATTTTCTGAACCTGTATGTTTATTTCTTCATCTATCCTTCTTTCCCTCAGGAAGATCTTTGAGCTCAGGATCCATTCCTTATTTGATCTGTGAAGGTTGCAAATTGTTTTTTGTGTTTTTGAAAACAAACATTTCATTCGTTAATCCCCAATTTGCTTGATGAAATTATGTACCTAATGTTGCAAAGTGTATACAACTATATGAATAATTTTCCTTTCTCACAAACAAGTTATTTTTTCCTCAAAATAATATTTGCAAATAGAACTTCTTTAATTCAAACAGGTAATCAGGTTTTATGTAATCCCTTGGCTAGGTGAAAGCCTAATCATATATTTATCAGGGGCTTTAAGTTTATAGAATACTAAAACTAGAATATAGCTTAAAGGTAATCTAGTGCATTCTCTCATTTTCATATGGAAAAACTAAAGTCGAGAAGGGCTAATTAAATTGCATTAAAGCACTAAGCAGTGACAGAAATCACCTGTTTCAGTGTTTAAAATAGCCATGCTTTTCAAAAACTTAACTTTAATGTGTGTGCGTGTGTGTGTATGTATGTATCTATGTGACATGTGTATTGTGGTGTGTTTGTGTGTGTGTGGTGTATCTTATGTGATGTGTACTGTGGTGTGTGTGGTGTATCTATGTGACTTGTGTATTGTGGTGTCTGTGTGTGTGTATGTGTGTGTGTACATGTCGTGGTGCATGTATATAGGACAGAGGACAACTTTGTGGAGTTGATTCCCTCCTCCTTTTACCTGCTTTTGAGGGATCAAGCACATGTTGTCAGGCTTCCATGGCAGGTATGTTTACTCTCTGAGCCATCTGTCTCACAGCCCTAGGCTGTTCATCTTTATAGTGTTATACATGTGCAAAGCAATGGCTATCTGGAAAAAAAGAGCAATGCTCTTCTAGAAAGCATGATGCTAAGTAGCCAAAAATTCTAAATCATTTAAATTCTGTGATACAATTGATATTTTTGGAGGACTTTTAACACAAGGTTTCATATATACAAGGCTGGCCTTGAGTTCACCTTGTAGCTGACTTCCAGACTTTACCTCCCAAGTGCTAATATTTGAGGCCTGTGCCACTATACCTGTGAAATAGTTTTAACCGAAATTTGTTCTTTGTGCTTATTATCTTACAGTTTTTTCTATAACATTCTAATACTACAAAAAAGATCTCAAGATTTGCCACATCTCAGGCAATCTTTACATTGTAACAATGGCAAAAAATGTCTGTTTTGAGATGCAAATATGCCTCTATGAGAGGCTGGCTAAGGGTAGGAACACAGTGGAAGCTAAAACTGTATTGAAGAACTACCCAGTGAAGAAACACTTGATGCAATTCTTGACTCCTAAGCACAAATCAAGGCCACAATACCAAGTATCCTGGATGTCACATAATTTCTCACTCTTACGTACTGTATGGGGTAAAAAGCCAGTTTAAAAACATCACTGGTAAATCTGTAAACAAATATTAGTTATTAAAATTCCCAACCATAGTATTTTCCTGTGTGATAAAATAAGGCATTCCTTCTATACATAGGATTGTTCTGGCTACATCAGAACTCTTGTGATGGAGTTGTATGATGAACAACTTATAGTTTCATGAAACACAATGCTATTCATTGAATGGCTGGTGGGCAAACCATAGTTATTGTAAATTAGGTATCTGTCAGAAAGAAAATGATTACATGTCATCTGCCACTTTAAGAAAAGCAACTGTCAATACTTGTTGCTAATGATAAACTTTGAGCTTTGAAGCAAAAGTCTGAATTGGATAAATTTGATGCAAACCTTAGTGTTTCTATTAATCTGATTTAAAAAAAAATTGTCAAAAGCAACTACTGGAGGAATGGGTTGAGTTCATCTTGTAACTCCCAAGTTATAATCCATCTCTGAAGTAAGTCAGGGCATGAACTCAAGGCAGGGACCTGGGGGCAGAAATTGAAGCAAGGACCATGGAGAGCCAGTGCTTACTAGATTGTACCTATGGCTTACTTAGCCCACATTCTTATACAATTCAGGATCACTTGTATGAGCCCTACTCTGTCAATTAGCAGTCAAGAGAATTCCCTACAGATTTGCCTACAGGCAATCTGATGGAAGCATTTTCTCAATTAAGATTCCTCTTCCCAGGCTGGAGAGATGGCTCAGCGGTTAAGAGCACTGACTGCTCTTCCAGAGGTCTTGAGTTCAATTCCCAGCAACCACATGGTGGCTCACAATCATCTGTAGTGGGATCTGATGCCCTCTTCTGTTGTGTCTGAAGACAGCTACAGTGTACTCATATACATACAATAAATAAATATCTTTTTAAAAAATACCAAAAAGATTCCTCTTCCCACTTAACTGTAGCTTAATGTAAGTTTAGAAAAAAAAATCTAACCAGGTCATGGTTTAGAATTTACTTCCTGCTATAGTTGTGTTTGGTAAGGTTTACAAGCTACTGTCCTAAGAGAGAGTTCCAAACAACTTTTGCAGATTTGGGATTATTTTAAATGTTTCACCAATTTTGTGCAATATTCTGGGCAGACTGAATTCAATTTTTAATAAAATTCTCATAAGCCATTCCAGAATTAAAATATGAGACAAAGTCCTTCCTATACATATAAAGCAGAGAAATAATAGATAAAGCCAGAGCAGCAATTTGATAAAATTTGTTGGTAATTTATTATGCACTAAGCTCTTTATTAAATTATATCATATAATAAATCAACAAGCCTATGAGGTGAGTATCACATTGACTGAATTCTTACTTTGAGATAAAAAAATATTTTCCACAAAGTTTAGGAACCTGCAAATCATATAGCTAGTCAGTACTTGAGCTGAGAGACTAAAACTAATCACATCAAATTTTTGATAACTTTGAGTGACAATTCTGCTACTGCTTCTCAGACTGTAGAGCTTGTGTCATTTACTTCTTTGTTGTTACTAGTACTCTGGTGATATGTGAAAGCATTTTAATGGTTGGAGAGTGTCTTAGTCAGTGTGCTATTGCTGTGATGGAACACCATGACCATGGAAACTCTTAAAAAAGAAAGCATTTAATTGGAGCTGGTTTACAGTTTCAGACGTTTAGTCCATTTATCAGCATAGCAGAACCCATGGAGGCATATAGGCAAACATGGGGCTGGGGAAGGACCTGAATGGTCACTTAACAAAAAAAGAGCCACTGTGCCTGGCTTAGTCTTTTGAAACCTGAATGCCCACTTCCTCCAACAAAGCCACATCTACCCCAATAAGGCCACACTTTCTAATCCTTTCAAATAGTGCCACTCCCTAATCATTTAAATATATGCAACTATGGAGCCATTCTTATTCAAACCACAATGAAGATGTTAGAAGAAATTTCAGACTATGAGTTTTTATTTGTGTGATTATTTAGGATATTATGACATATATTTTGAATCATTTTTTATTATTTTAAATAAAACGTTAAATCATTGGGCTAAAGAGATGGCTCAACGATTAAGAGACATTGCTGTTCTTGGAGAGAACAGGTTCAATTCTCAGCACTTACATGGCTTATAACTGTCTGTAACTCTATGTCCAAAGGATCCAACACTCTTTTCTGACCTCCTTAGGGAACCAGGCACACACATATGGTACAGATACACACATGCAAGTAAATATTCCTACATATAAAAGATAGGTAGGTAGGTAGATAGATAGATAGATAGATAGATAGATAGGTAGATAGGTAGATAGAGATAGGGATATAAACCTGTGGTGGTGGGGTGGGGTTATTATTGGTTGTTATTACATTTCCTCTGTCTCTGCTGTTTAACCCATCCAATGTCTCACATTTGTGGCTTTTTCTTTAATTATTGCTTTTATATAGGCACACACATATACATACATATACAAATATATAAATACAACCTGTGGAGTCCGTATTGACTTTATGTCTGTAATTTTAGGGCTGACCACTTAACATTTGATAACCAATTAAAAGCTTCCCTGAGGAAGACAATTTTTTCCTCTCTCTCTTTTAAGTCATTAATTGCTTGTAGTTCTTCTTTTCATGGTAAAGACTCTTTGAGAATACTCCCATACAGTTGAAGTATCAAATTGTGTTGAATTTGTCTAGGTCTTATTTAAGTGCCCATTCTGTTGAGATTTCATGGGTGTAGCTTTCCTGTCCTAGATAGAATACACGATCTTTTTTTTTTCTCTTGTTTTCCTTTTTCCCTTTTTTATTGGATATTTTATTTATTTACATTTCAGAAGTTATCCCCTTTCTCCCCCATAGACCCCCTATTCCATCCCTCCTCCTCCTTTTTGGTTTTATATCATTTTAATTACATGCCATTAGGCTAAAACAAAGAAGTATTTCAGGCAGTAATCCAAATCTTAGGCTAGAACAAAGGCACAATCTTATATCAGTCTTTCTTGTCCTTTGACTTTTCCAGTCTTTTTATCTACTCTTCAAAGATGTTCGCTGAGCCTTAGGTTTAAGGGTTGTGTTGTTGCTGTGTCAATTGTGGCTGGACAGTCCCTGATCAGTAGTTCTTTGTATTTTGACTAGTTGTGGTTTTCTCTTATGGGTCTCCCTATACTGCAAAAAGAACCTTCTTTGGTAAGAAATGAGAACTATACTTATTTGAGTCTAAGGATAAGTATTTAGAAGAGAGTTAGAAATTATACCAGTTTAAGAAAGTGGCATAGCAGCTCACTAGCCACATGGGGTTTCTTTTGGGTTGTTGTTGTTGTTGTTATAGTTGTTGATATTGTTTTGTTTTTGAGTTTTGTTTCTGAGTTAAGGTCTCACTGTGTAGCCCTGCCAGGCCTGGAACTCACTATGTGTAACAGATTGGTCTCAAACACATTCAGAGCTGCCTCCCTCTCCCTACCTAGTTCTGGAATTAAATATGCGTGCCACTTCAATCCATCAATTTTGTGTCCTTTAGTTGATCATCTTATAAGAGAAACCCTAGGGTTTTGATGATGCTGATATCCATGGTTGCTGTCGTTTACCAATAGCACGAACACTAATAGGTCATATCAGATTATATTGATTATATTTTAGTAATCTTGCCTTAGCCTGCTAGATGCTATAGATGGAGCTACTACACTCAGCCCATACATCTGTTTTTACTTGATGTATGTGGCCTGAGCTTTTGGCGTGATATCTAAAAACTCACTGATGTCCAATGCCCAGGAGCTTTCTCCTGATGTTCTTTTTTAGGAGATTTTATGATGAGTATTTTTAGTTTCTCAACTTGACTACATCTAGAGCTAACTAAAATCCAAGTGGTTGGGTACACTTTTGAGGGATTTTCCTAAATTAAATCATCTGAAGTGGGAAGACTCACCTTTAATCCAGATCTGTTGAGGTCAGAAAATACATCTTTAAGCTGGGCCACACTGATAGGCCATTCCTTCAATCTCTGCTCCATTTTTGTCCCTGCATTTCATTTAGACAGAAGCAATTTGGGGTCAAAAGTTTTGTAAGTGGGTTGATGTCCCCAACCCTCCAGTGTGTTTCATTAGGCTAATGTATTTAACAAACTGAACTCAAAGGTTAAAGAAAAAAAAGTAACCTCAAAGTCTGATAGAAAGGAATGGGAGCGTTGAGAGGATGGTAAGGGGAGGAGGTCAGGAGAGGAGTGTGTTCAAAATGCATTGTATGAAATTCTCAAAGAAATAATTAAAATATTTTAAAAGCCTTGGAATTATTATTATTTTAATGTGTTTTCATATGATTTTTGTTGTTTATTATAATTTGATGAATCATGTTATTGGTTTGCATATGTTAGAACAGCTTTGCATGCCAGGGATAATTCTCACATGGTCTTAATTATATAATCTTATTGAACTACCATAATATTTTACATGGGTGTTTTCCAGAGAAATTGCCACATAAATTTTGTTCCTTTAAAAATGTTTTAAAATTTATTCCTTGAAAATTTTGGCATGTATCTCACATAATGTATTTTGATCTATTCACCCCTTCCTTACCCTCTCTTAACCCCCTCTTCCTCAGTAAGGATTCTTTTCCAGTACTTCCCTTGCCTACTTTTTTGTCTTCTTTCCTCATGGACCACTAAGTTTAATTAGGATTGCTCGAGTGAGCATGACAGCACACCAGTGACTATAACACAGAAGGAAAATGACTGTCGTTCCTCCAGCAGCCATTACCACAATTGCTCCTCAGTTAGGGATGCTGTCTCATGAACCCCTCCCACGTCCATGTTGGAAGTTGAAACACTTGCTTTTGTGTAGGTTTTGCCCAGATAACCATGATTGTTATTAGTTCATGAGTACAATAGGCATGTCGTGTCCAGAAGATGGCATTTCACAGCACTTTTTTCCATCCTTTTCCTTTTACGTTCTTTCTTCTCCCACTTTTGAAATGTTCTCTGAGCCATGTGATGGGATGGGCTAGAGATATTTCATTTAGGGCTAAACACCCAGCAGTCACTTATTCCTAGCAATTTGATCAGTTATGAGCTCCACATTAACCCGTACTCCACTGCACACAGAAGCTCCTTTGACTAAAGGTTGAGTGAAGGACTAATTTTTGGATTTAAACATATATTTTTAGAAAGCATCTAGACAACATATTCATTTAGCAAAATAAAAATAAAAGGCTTCTTAGGGCCTTTGACTTCCTTAGCCATGGGCTTTTGACAAGATTACAATACAAGGCCTGAATTCCTTCCCATGGATAGAACCTCAAATTCAACCAGAATGCAGTTGGTCACCCACATAGCGTAATGACGCTATTGCAGAAAAAGTACATATTGTTTGACTGGTGTGTATTGTGGCATCAGAGTGCACCCACTAAAGCAATCTATTAATGGTCCCCACCTCCACATCTGGCAGTTGGCAAAATACCTTGTGGTACTATGAAAGAGTTAGCAGACAGCCACCACTGAACCACTTCAGTATTGTCTTGATTGCTCTAAGCCATGAAATCAAAGTTATATGGTATGATCTAGCAACAATGGGTGTAGCTGTCCCTGATCTAACAGCAGAAATAAAGGCAGCGACAACCTGTTCTTCTTAAAGAGGTTTTATTTTAGCTTCCCTCTTGCAGCACGCTTGCTTCTACCTTCTTTCTCCTGATGCCCTTGAATGCCTCTGAATCCTCTCTGCTACCGCCCCAGCATTATATGTAATGTAAATGCCTTATATGCATTGCCTTAATCTTATCAGCAGCTGCCACGCTGTCACTGTTAATTGGCTGCTCCATGTGATGTGAGGTGGGCTAATCGGGTAGCCACACTTGCACACCTGAAGTGCGAACCTTTTCTCTATAATGAGCCACAGCCACAGTGACTACTAAAGCTAGTGGTACATGCCAAGCGCCATCCTGACGGCGGGGAGAACCGCTTCCTACAAATGGGTTTCTGAGAGTGGAGACAATAGTTTGGATTTCTTTGGGGGGCCTCTCATACTTTCATGACTAACAAATTAAAGGGGCTATCCCCATGCCTAGAACTAGGATTTTTATTTAGTAACCCACAGGTTTTAGAGCATCACTATCCAAATACACACACACAGGCTACCTCCACTCAAATTATTATTTTCATTTTTAAATTATGCATATACAATTGATCTATTCAAGCTTTCTGTTCCTTCCTAAATTTTAGTGACTATATTTTTCTTTTGTTTACCTTTGGAAATTTATGTGGTTTTATAATGTTCTATGATGATGATTTTGTTCCTAGTTTACATCTATTTTACTAATTTTGGAAGAACAACATTTTTTTTTTCTTTTTTGGTTTTTTGAGACAGGGTTTCTCTGTGTAGCCTTGGCTGTCCTGGAACTCACTCTGTAGACCAGGGCTGGTCTCGAACCTCAGAAATCCGCCTGCCTCTGCCTCCCAAGTGCTGGGATTAAAGGCGTGCGCCACCACCACCTGGCAGAGAACAACATTATTTTAGTATGGTCTTTACATTGACATCATTTTATCCCACACTTTTCTCCCTCTAGCTCCTCCCCTGTCACACCTTATGGATTTTATGAGATCTTCTTTGCAAAGTATTTTATACACACACACACCTACCAGTCTCCATTCCTGAATCTGATGATTTTGATGTAAATGTCAGAATTAAATGTTATATGTAATAAATATTTTTGTTTATCTTTCAATGATAAGAACTATTTTTAACATATTAAGGTATGAATATCACACCAAAAAAAATTAGTAGCCTCTTGCAGTCACCAAATGACCACTGTCAAACTCACGACTTTGATAGTTTAATATTTGTACCTGTAATTTGACATGTAAATAAAATTATATTAGCATTTGTTAAATATCTCTCCTCCTTTAATGGGTTGATTTCTGGTCCATTCTCTTTTTTCATATTATATTTTATAGTATACTTATTGAAGATTCAAGTCATTTGCTTCGTAGACTTTCCTAATGTCTGGATTTGGATAATTGGATTTAGAGTTGTCATTTAATATGTCTTCTGCCCTCTTCATTTCCAATACATGAGTAGATTCAAACCTTTATCAGATTCAGGTTTGATTTTTATTTATTCATTACATTCATTCATTCATTCATGTATGTTTGTATGTGGGCTCCTGTGCATGTTTCATGTCACATGAGGAAGCCTAAAACATTGTTCTAAATTGTTTCCACTCTCCTTCCTCATGTGGGTTCCAGAAATGAACAGGTGTTCAGGTTTGGAACAAGTGCCTTCACATTGCTGAATCATCTCACTAACCCTCAAGTTTTTGTTTTCTGTTTTGGGAATAGATAAAACTACTTCATATGTGGTGCTACAATTTTGTTTCTGAGACAGGGTCTTTCTATAGTCCTGGCTATCTGGAATTCACTCTGTAGACCAGGCTAACTGTCCTAGAATTCACTCTGTAGGACCAGCCTAAATGTCAATCTCATAGAGATCCTCCTTACCTCTGCCTCCTGGAGTGCTGGAATTAAAGGTGTGCATTACTACACCAGCTGGTGTACATTGGAGATATACATTGTATTTCTGGCTATCTTATGTTAAAATGGCTATAGCCATCCAGAGACTATTATTTAAAATATGTGATATTCAGTTCTCAACATTTTATTAAGGAGGGGCAGTGTGCAAATCTTACTTTTCTCTTATCATTTTTCAAAATTGGTTTGTGTACTAGCAGCTTCCAATTTTGATCATTTGTACTTTTTAATTTTTACTGTGATCACTTGGTTGATGTATTTTGATTTATGATAGTTATTGTCCTTATGGATGCTGAAGTTGTTCCTCTCTGACATATGGAGTTTGTTTCAATTTGGCTACTAAGTCCTTTTGTAATATTCCCTCATAGTTGTACTTATAGCTTCCTTATTTTTGTTATCACAAGTTATTACAGGTTCATCTTGTACATTTCTTGCCCTAGACCTTGATTTGCAAATATCAGTGTCTTGTTTAGAGAAAGTGGTTTTTTTTTCAAGACCACAATGCTCCTTGTGCCTGTGTGGTCACTATTCTCAGGTATTTTCACTGGATAAAGCTATGGATCTTTTTATGTTCATACTGATACTTAAAATCCAATTCCAGACTACAAGTTTTAAATTAACCTCTCTGATCTTGCATATGTATCTGCTTCTCCATTGTTGAAAACTATAATTCTTGGTTATAAGCAATGTTAAAAAAAGAAAATAGTTATTTGTGCTTTTGGGTCTGTGAATTGACAATTTATTTCTCTACTCTAAGAGAAATTTGTCTCTTGTTGATTTGTTAGAATCAGGTATATATGTTAGAATATTAAAACTTTCTTGATAGTATAGGCTGAGTTTTGTCTTTTTTCCTTCTTATGGATACATTTGTCATACAGAATTTTAAATATATACTTAAGTTTATAAATTACTGTTCTTTCTCAATCTGCATTTTAAATTATAATTAGAAAAATTGTCACATTCCTAAATCAATAATGTAATTTACCTATTATTCTTTGTAGATATATGGTTGCATTTAAATATATGATACATGGGGAAATTTCTCAATTAACATTTGATAAAGTTTTATCTACCACATATGACTTTTTCAGTGATCCATTGTCACTTATTAAGTGGGTCTGTCTAGATGTGGTGGCTCACATCTGTAATTCCAGCACTTGAGAGGATTGGTTTAAATTCATCTTCGTTACAATTTTAAGGCTAGCCTAGTCTATGTGAGACAATAAGGAAAGAAAAAGTCTATGTTCAGCATATTAATCACCTCATGAATCAGAAGCTGACTATGCCCCTGGCCTTACCACCATAGTTCATGCTAGAGAAATTTCCAGAACCCTATTACCTTTTATTGGGTAGATGGCCAGACCCCATTTTATCCCAACAAGGTCGACAGAATGGTCTTGTCAGAAATAGGCTATAATGACTTATAAAAATTGTTGACAAATTAAACATTAGAAGATGTAACATAAAGGTATAATTTTCTTCATAGAATTGTGCACCCAAAAGTTCTCAATATATATTGAGCTAATCCAGTTAATAAAAAATCTCATTATTGGCTGCCTGCTCTTTTCTGACTTGCAAATGACCAACTCTTTGCGCCTCTCTCTCTCTCTCTCTCTCTCTCTCTCTCTCTCTCTCCTCTCAACACACACACACACACACACACCACACACACAGAATATAGTAATGTATCTCTAGTTAAAACAAGACTATTCTTATCATGAAGAACTTACTTACCATGAATTTAATTAGTTACCTCACTAAAAAGGCTTCATATCCACAAATCATTACACTTGGGGTTTGAGCAATTGTAACTACAAACTTCCTTCTTAAAATTATATTTGCTATATTCCAAAGGTATTGGCAGATTGTGTTTTTATTTTACTTTTAATTTTAAGTTTTGATATTCCCTTTCTGCTGTTTTCAATGACTACTCATTCAAAAGTATATTGTTTGGGGCTGGATAGATGGCTCAGCGGTTAAGAGCTCTTCCAGAGGTCCTGAGTTCAATTCCCAGTAACCACATGGTGGCTCACAACCATTTGTAATGAGATCAGATGCCCCCTTCTGGTGAGTCTGAAGACAGCTACAGTGTACTCACATACATAAAATAAATCTTTTTTTAAAAATTATATTGTTTGATTGCCATGTATTTTTATGATTTTTCTTGCTATTGAAATTCTGATTTTTATTTCATTAGATCTGATAAATTATTTTATTTATTTTCATTTGTTAATAATCACTTTTTTGGATGTTAGGAAGAATTCTATTCTTCAGTTGTTTGCTAATTCCATTTGATTTACAATGCAGTTAGATACTCAGTCTGTCTGAATGCATTATTTATTGACTATTGAAATCACTTGCTATTTTTGTATTTTGGCCTGTCTATTTTTCTAATAGCATTGGTTTTAAGAAATTGGGTGTTTCAATGTTTATTGCATAAATATTTAATATTTTCTTATTTGAGGATATTGTTTCCATTATTAATACATTAGGACTTTATCTTGTTGGGCTAATTTGCTCTGAAGGATAGTTTGTTCAGATAAAATAATAGCTATCCCTACTAGTGTTCAGCTTCCACTTGTTTCACCTTCTACTTGTTTTCCATCCTTTGATGTCCAGTTGGTATTTGTGTGTTAATTAGGTCTGTCTCAGGCAGACAAATAGCTGGATGTAGTATTTTTATCCACTAAACTAGTTCGTATCTTTCAATTAGTAACTTGAGACCATTTACAGGTATTACTTTTCTTCAGAGGTGTTTGCTGATTCCTGAAATTCTGATGGCTGTTTTCTGATTGGCTAAATAACTTTTTGTTCTTTTCTTTTCCCCTTATGCGTTTTAGCATCTTGCTGGCTTGCTGAATTGAAAATGATCTCCTTGTTTTCTTCCTTTCATGAATTGATTAAGAGGACTTTGATGGACTAAGAGGTTCTGTTTTGTTATATCTGCTAGAGGTTTTTAAATGATTCTAATTTTCTGTGTCCATTTGTTTTCCTAGGTTTGGAGAATTTGCTATTTCAATATCATTGTGCAAATATTTTTTTGCTTTAGTTAGAAACTCAGCTCCTTCTACTCTGTGGTTCTTAGCTTTAGTCTGTTGAGCACATCAAAGAGTTAATGAAAGCTGCGGTTATACTGGATTTTTTCTTCATTACTATCTAAATAAAACATATCCTTGACCTTGTCTCCAATCTCTATTTTCAAGTCTGTCGGAATATATTCCACTATTGTTTGATTGAAATATCCATTTCCAACATTTCTATTACTTTGCTTCTTTTTTCTCCCCATCAAAAATAAATATTCATAGAACTGTAAACCAAATGAAACATTTTATGTATGTATAAAAACAAAAAGGAGGCAACAATAAAAAAATCTGAATACTGGTTTGTTTTAAAAGACAATTAATACAATTTATTAAGACAACAAATTTTCTCTTACATTTCTATGGTCAGAGGTTATAATAATCACTTTAGTTATAAAGACCTCTGCTTATACTATTCTGGGCTGCTACCAAAAATGAACAGACACTGGCTAATCCTTAACCATTTAAAAATTTACACATAGTATGTATTGAACTTGTCTTCTAATATCTCCACTCTGTATTTTTATCATTTTACTGGCCTGAGTTTAATTAGGTACTCCTTGTTGGAGTAGGTATGTCACTGTGGGCTTGGGCTTTAAGACCCTCATCCTAGTGACAAAATACTCAAGGGAGCAAATATGGAGACAAAGTGTGGGACAGAAACTGAAGGAGGGGCCATACAGAGACTGCTCCACCTGGGTATCAATCCCATGTGCAGTCACCAAAGGTAGACGCTGATGTGGATGTCAGGAGGTGCATGCTGACAGGAGCCTGATATAGCTGTGTCCTTAGAAGTCTGCCAGAGTCTGACATATTCAGGGGCAGATGCTCACAGCTAACCATTGACCTGATCATGGGGTTCCAATGGAGGAGTGAAGACTGAATGGAGCTGAAAGGGTTTGTGGCCCCATGAGGAGAGCAAAAATACCAACCAACCAGAGCTCCCAGGGTCTAAACCACCAGCCTGGGAGCACTTAGGGAGGGACCCATGGCTCCAACTGTATATGTAAGGGAGGATAGCCCTGTAAGGCATAGGTGGGAGAGGAGATCCTTGGTCCCATGAAGGCTGGACACCAGGTGTGGGGGAATTCGAGGGTGGGGAGGTGGGAGGGAGGGGGTAGGTGGGGGCACATCCTCATAGAAGCAAGAGGAGGGGGATGGGATAGGGGGTTCCTGGGGGGGGGGAATGGGATAAGGGAATAACATCTGAAATGTAAATAAAATATCCAATAAAAAGCAAAATAATAATAATAATAATTTAAAAAAAAAGACCCTCATCCTAGCTGCCTGGAAGCCAGTCTTCTCCTGTCTGCTTTTGGATGAAGAACTATAACCTCCTCCTGTACCATGCCTGCCTGGATGCTACCATGTTTCCACCTTGATGATAATGGACTGAACCCCTGAACCTGTAAGCCAGCCACAATTAAATGATGTCCTTATAGGAGTTGCCTTGGTCATGGTGTCAGTTCACAGCAGTAAAACCCCAACTAAGACAGATAATTTCTACACTTTGAAACCTACACATTGAGGACCCAGCTATACCCCTCCTGGGCATATACCCAGAAGATATTCAACGTGCAACAGGGCCACATGCTCCACTATGTTTATAGCAGCCTTATTTATAATAGCAGAAGCTGGAAAGAACCCAGATGTCCTTCAACAGAAGAATGGATACAGAAATGTGGTACATTTACACAATGGAGTACTACTCAGCTATTAAAAATAATGAGCTCATGAAATTCTTAGGCAAATGGATGGAGCTAGAAAATATCATCCAGAGTGAGATGACCTAATTTACTTTCCATTGTTTTCCTGTAGATATCTTTAGTTGATCTGAATTTTTGTTTATAATCAGCAGAAGTGGTTTTATTTATGATTATGTATGGAAACATTGAAGATTTTTATCTATTACATATGCATGTAATTTGGTGTCTATCCTATGCCAAAGATTGTTTTCTCTAAACTCCAATAGGTTAGGTAAAGTGTGATAGTGTTTGTAACATTAAGACATTTATCCCAAGTACACAAGTTGCCATTTTAATGCAATTATGTGCTACATAGTGATGGTCGATCAGCAATACACCTGGCAATGTCATAACTATCTTAATATCTCTAAATGATATAACAAATATAGATTCTTTTTCCTACCTGCCTTTTTCTTTAAAAGATTTTTCATACACTACATTCTGATGATAGTTTCTTCTCCCCCAACTTCTCCCAGATCCTTCTCAACTCCTCACCCCCTCCCCAAATCCATAACCTTCTTTTTTCTCAATAGAAAATAAACAAGCATCTAAAAATAATGAAATGGAATAAAAGTAAACAAATCATAATAGGACCAAACAAACAAAATAAAAAAGAACCAAGGGAAAAACATAAGATATTTATATAGATGCTGACATACACGTATTCTCACATAGAGAAAACCCATAAGAACAAAATGAGAAAACATGTAAGTAAAAGATATGTAATCTTATAATAAAACAGCCAAGACAAAGGATCATAAGAAAAAAAAAAACACTTCAAAGCCATTTTGACATTGTTTTATGTTGTCGTTCTACTCCTGGGAATGAGGTCTACCTTAAGTGTCAATTGTATACCCAGTGAGACACTAATGGAGAGAATGGATACTTCATTTAAGGATGGTTATCAATTAGAGCTAGATTCTGGTTTAGGGCTGGAGGTTGTGTTCACTTCCCCTCTCAGTGCTGGGACCCCATCTGGCTTAACCTGTGCATGCTGCCATGGTCTCTGTGAGTTCATATGGATATCAATCACTCCTATTAGGTCAGGAAGGCACTATTTCCTTGGTGTCTTCCATCTCCACTGACTCTTCCAATCTTTGTGCCTTCCTTTCCACAGAGTTCCCAGAGCCCTAGGAAGGAATTTGATTGAGACATCCATTTAGGACTGAGTATTCCAAGATCTCTCACTCTCTGTACCTTGTCCAGTTGTGGGTCTCTGTGTTTGTTGCCATCTACTGCAAGAGGAAGCTTCTCTGATGATGGCTGAACAAGGCATTGATCTAGGAGTATAGCAGAGTGTTGCTAGGAGACATGCCATTGTTATTTTCCTTTAGCAGCACGGTAGTAATTGGGCTTTTCCCCAGGCCTATCAAGTCTCAGCGTCTTAGCTACCTGAGCATTGTAGAACATGGGTTTCATCTCATGGAATGGGCCTTAATTCCAATCAGTTGTTGGTTACTTGCACAAGCATTGTGTCACTACTGAACCAGTTTATCTTGCAGGCAGGTCACCATTGTAGAGTGTGGGATTTGCAGCTGAGTTGGCATTAATTTTTCACCTTTGATAGTGTGCTGAGTACTTCCAAACCATGAACTCTAGTCATAGCGATGAAGACTCTAGGTAGGAACTTAAATTCTTTGTTCAGTCAGTTGTGTAGGTATTGTCTTCAGCAATAGGCCTTTACTTCAGTTTGTGGAGAACAACTATAGAGTAAGTTGTTGGTGGGAGGAGGATCTTCCTAGGAAGGGAAAATACGATAGTTATGGGTGGATGGGGAGGGAAGTGTGGGGTAAGAGAAGGAATATGGAATGGGACAGCTAGAACTAAGGACCACTTGTGGGGTCACATAAAAACCCAATACAGTAGCTTCTTAAAATGTATACATATATGGTTGTCATATAGATGGAATCACCAAATAAAAGGGGAGATAAAGCACCAACTAGACATCTGTAGACACCAAATAAAACCTCCATTACCCAGAATGGGTTGCATGGAAATGCTGGACAAAGGAACCCCATGGAGGCCCCCTAACAACCCAGGCTATTGCCAAGTTTATTGATGCTCTTCTTACTCTTATGAAAACAGTGACTTCTAATTTTCTTTGAAAATTCAAAATATGAATAAAAAACAATTTTTCATTTTATGTTTCTTGAAATGACTGCTTTTTTAAATTTTTGAACTCTGGGATTTTTTTAAATTAATTTCTGTTTTTTCCCTGAATTCTGTTATTTCATATTT
This sequence comes from Mastomys natalensis, assembly GCA_021653895.1. Taxonomy (NCBI): domain Eukaryota; kingdom Metazoa; phylum Chordata; class Mammalia; order Rodentia; family Muridae; genus Mastomys; species Mastomys natalensis. The sequence continues at coordinate 280,368 of JAJTUV010003152.1, forward strand.
TGAGTAGTCAGTCTTACTTGTGATATTTCACATTCTCCATAGTTTCATTCATTTAGCTTATTTTGAAATATTAGTTTTAAATTTTTATGTTTTGTGGTGAGATTTTACTGGAGTACTTTGCGTTCTATGAAATATTCGCTCCTTCCTCCCTCCTTCCCCACCCTTTGTTAGAGACAGAGTGAGACTCTGCCCTGGAATTCATCATATAGTCCAGGCTGGCCTCAGGATTTCAATTATCCCCTTTTCCTCTGAGATTATGGCCACATACCACCGTACTACCCTTTATTTTGCGGTTTTGTGTTGGATTTTATTTACTACATTATTTTTCATTCGATGATTTACACATCTTTATTTTTCTGAATAAGAAGGGTAGGTCAGAGGAGATTTTCTAGATGTGTCTGGCGTACCTTCTATTTTTTTTTTCTTTCAAAGGGATGATTGTTTTAAGGATGTTTTTGTCTGTTCGATCTCCTATTTCTGTTCCCTAACTAGACTTTTATATGTAGTTCTCTAACTCTTACTGAATGTGGAGGTTCTACATTCTTTTGAAAAATCTGCTCAATTGCGTGACTTTGCTTAATATCAGGCATTGATCCAGAAAGGAGTTTCAGATGGTTACTTTCATAAGGTCATAAGGCACAGAATGTTCCAACCCTCCAACCTTCTTTGGATCCCTTTATTCTCTGCAAATTGGAAGCATTCCCACTCTCAGTTGCTACTCTCAAAAATTAATCTAATGATATTTCCAGTGAACAAATATTAGCTTTTTGGGAGCGTTCAATTTCTGAGGGTATTATATGCTTAGTAGCTTTCCTCCTCGTGTGGATTCCTTATGCCTCTGTATACCTGTTATTGATTTAATGGTTTTTGTTTTCAGCTTCAGCTTGGGATTTGTAAAATACATGTTCTCAGCATTGCTTCAGATCTTTTATGTGATTTAGTCTGTTTACATTCCTAATCAGTCTGGTGTTTTATGGAATTTTTATGTGTGTGCTCCTAAGGATTAAATCCATGGCCTTGCACATGCTCGAAAAACGCTCTCACTGAGTGACATATGCAGATGTTGATTTTCTCAAGGCCAGGAGAATGAATGTAAATCTGCAGCTGGATGGGGTTGGGGGAGTGGAGAATCTCTAGGAAGTCCTTGAAACCTGGGATAGTGGAGGCTCTCAGGAGTAAATTCCAGTGACCTTAGCTAAGATGCCTAACAATGGAGACAAGGAACCCGTAGAGGCCACTTGCTATCACCAGGCAGTCACAGTGGAAAGATAGGGACACCAACCCACCCACTAAACTCAAAATTTGCCCTGTCTACTCAAAATTTGCCCTGTCTTAAATGAAATGCAGAAATGGAACAGACTGAAGGAAAGACCAACCAATATTCAGCCCAATTAAAAACCCATCCCATGGGTAAACACCAATCTGTGACATTATTAATGATACTCTGTTATGTTTGCAAAGAGGAGCCTGACATAACTGCCCTCTACCTAGCTGTGGACAGAAACAGAAGCAGATACCCACAGCCAAACATTAGATGGAGGTTGGCAACAGCTATGGAAGAGTTGAAAAAAGTATCAAAAGCCCATAAGTAAATGGGAACTCTATAGGAAGACCAACAGAATCAACAAATCTGGACCCCTGGAAGCTCTCAGAATCTGAGCCACCAACCAAAGGACATACACAGACTGGAATAAGGCCCCCAGGTATATATGTAGCAGACAGGCAGCTCAATCTTCATGGCTGCCCTATCTGGCCTCAGTGGGAGAAGGTGTGCCTAATCTGGCAGAGACTTGATGTGCCAGGGTAGGGGAAAACCTGTAGGAGTTCCCACCCTCTCAGAGGAAAAGGGGTTGGAGGACAGGGTTAAGGGACTATGTGAGAGATTTCATTCTCTCGTATTCATTCTCGGTTTAGTTTGGAGGGGTTGTTGTTTTGTTTTAAAGGCCCAGGCCTCATGTCATCAACTTTTTGATGAGTCTTTTACCTCTTGAAGTGGAAGTAAGATATGATCTAATTCTAAAGTGAAGGAAACGTGAAAGTTTATTACAGAAAAAAGTCTGGCAGGTCTCCCTGTAAGTATAGCAACCATGAAAAGAAACACAGCCAATTACATCTTAAGCATAGCAACCAATCATGGGCAAAGACAGAAACCACATTGCAGTCAGCTGTGCTTCTAAACTATTCTCATGTGCCAGCTGAGGAACAACCAGAGCAACCGAATACCATGCCTCACTCCATCCGAGAATCTCTTAATTTCTAACAATGCATCCCAAAGTGGTAACATCCATTGAGTTCCTTTCCCATCCATATCTGACAACTAGGGAGACCCAACTTGTGCAGGCCTATTTGCCAGCAGACACAGATCCTATTATGAGTTCATAAATACCATAGGCACATGCATAGAACATGCAATTTTGCAGCCGTTCTCTCAATTTTCCACCCATTATATTATTTCTGTCCCCTTTTCTAAATTGTTCTCTAAACTTTTAAGGGTATTAGTTTGTCTTGTTAGAGATCTGAGTAACCCTTGATGGCCAAATGCACACTAGTTACACAAGGAAACTGATAATCTATCTAGGCTAAGAAAGTGGAAGTCTTATATCAAGTAGGATAAATTACATAGTTCCTGTCAAAAAGTGGGGGCCTGTAGGACTCTTAGAAATCTACTGGTTTAAGTATCCTTTCAGAGGATACAAAAGGAGCTGGAGCAGTCGGAAACAGGATAGAAAGATGAGAAACCATGAATGGGAATGAGAAGAGGAGAGAACCAAGTGGGAAAGTTCCCTTATCCCTCTGCAGTTAGTTTATGTCTCTGATTAGAGTCACAGATTCTTACAAAACTATTCCAACTACTGCCAAGACCACCTAGGTAGGTTATACTTTATTTTCCAACATGAATTTATTATTATGTATGAATTTATTGGGATTGCTAGTGATCCTTTCCTAGGCCCAACGCAAGTGTATTGACCTCCTTCTGTGGCCTATGTATGGAGAGAATTCCTTTGATTTTGCTAAATCTATTTTTTTAATCTTAAAGATTCTTTTTCCATATATAAGCCCCAAGGTGTCCCTCAAATACCGTACAATTTTATTAACAAGAATAATTTGGTTAAAACTGCTTACTTTTAATTTTATGTTGTCTTTACTGCTTGCATGCCTGGTGCCCGTGGAGGCCAGGAGAGAGCATTGAATTTTCTGGATCTGAGGTTAAGGACAAATTTTGAGCTGCCATATGGGTGGTGGGAATTGAAACTGAAGAACAGTCAGTGCTATTAACTGCTGAGCAATCTCTGCAGGCCCAAGAGTAATATTGATGAGAAAATAAGTGTGCCAAATGTATTAAAAATAATCTTTAGCTTTAGATTGCCCCATTGAACAATCAAACTTAAAAAGGCCCTAAACTACCTAATAAACTACTGCCAGAGCAGTTCAAATGTCCTTCTCTGACATCTGCACTTGATTCTCTGAGTGTGTATACACCTTTTATTTAATAAAGGCAAACTTGGTTTCATACTGCCTTAACATTCTTTTTTCCCCTATAGCACAAGTCTCAATCGTAGCAGCACCTGAATAGAGACCTCTAGGAGGAATGTCTCAGGCTACACAACCAGCAACTTTGGGCTTTATTTCCCGCTGACATAGATAAGGTTCTTCGGCAACACCAGCACAAAGCTGTTCATACTCATGAAGCATCAACATGTGCGCATGTGCTCACACATGTACACATAATTTTCTCCTTCATTCACTTTTTTCTCTCATGGTGGTTTAGTTTTTATTTACCCAATGACTAATGATGCTGAATATCTTTTAGTTTGCAAACATTGTCATTTGTTATCTTGTTTGGGAAAATGTCTATCAGTTCTTTGCTCGCACTTATTTCTGTATTCTGTGCCATTTTGTTGTTAACATAATTTTTTTTAGCTTTTTCATAAGTATAATTTGCAAATGTTTCCCCTATTCTGGGAATCAACTTTCTGTTTTATTGGCACTCCTTTGAAGCAAAATGATTTATTTTTCATAGCATTCATTTTTTGTCTTGGTTAGTAATATTTAACACTATTTTTACTCAGTTTTATAGTTTCAGGTCTTACATATTTATGTTTGATACATTTTAAATTGTATTTACATATATCATGAAGTAAGAAAATAATTTCATTTTTTAGTCTATGTCTATGCAATTGTTCCCTCACCATTTATTGAAGAGACTTCTTTTCTGCTTGAATAGTTGTGCTATATAAATGGAATTCTTTATTATTTCTTTGAGAATTTCATACAAAGTACTTTGATCATATTCACCCATTGCCTCCCAGATCCACTCTTCTTCTATAGCCTTATTTTTGCAGTAGATGATGATTAACACAGAGACCCAAAACAGTCAATGTGAAGAGAATGAGAGACTTCAGAATGTTCATCTCCAAATAAGATACCTCTATCACTGTCTTTCTATCAGACCCCCTCTATCACACCCCCGAGGCCTAGGAATTACTAAGAGGAGATGGTAAGATTGTAAGAGCCAGGGTGGTAGATGACTGCAAGAAAACAGGTTTCCTGGACACAACAGGGCAGTTACTCATCTTTTGTCACAGTGATTGTGACAGCATGCACAAAACCTTCAGTAGCTGAAATATCTGTAGTTTTAAAGTGGCTGATTTTCAAACCATATACTTAATAGTATTAAAATGCAACCAAATATGTGCTGTGTTTCTGAAACCAAGACTTTAATTAGTAATATGGAAGGAAGCATGTTTGGAAACTAGTAATTCACATGCTGTATGAATGTAATTATAACTAGGAGTTTGTAATCCCAAAATTACTTATTAATAATGAATTGCATACACACAATTGATTCTATCTATAAACAAACCATTTGTAAATGGTTCAATTCTAATAATCAACATGGGCATTCTAATAGTTCATTTACTACTTCTTGATCCTGCTATAAAGTGCTATTCTTCTGGCCCATGATGTTTGTCTTATGTTGATTATGTCGATTATTGCATCTGGATTGTCTACCCCCTCTTAAACATTGGGTCTTTTTGTTGCAAGGCCTTCTGCAAAGGAGCTTCTGGAGTTCTACAAGCATTTCTGTCTGTTGCCCCTTTCTTCTAATTTCTCTTCCTTTACTTGTGTCCTTTCTTTTCATTTTCTTTCTTTTTTAATTTGTTCTTTGATAGTTTTGTCCATGTGTATCATACATTATGGGCCTATTCATTTCCCACTTTTATCCTCCTCCCTCCTTTGAACAAGTTCCCCTCCCACTATCAGGTCTTTCTGTTTTGGTTTTTATTCTGAGAACCACTGAGTTTAACCAAGGCTACTATGTAGAGGTATCTACTGGAACATGAGCAATTCACTAGGGCAACACCTCTGAAGACAATGATTTTCAACCTCCCACAGGCATCAACTGCCAATATCTGGAGAGTCCAGGCCCCAATGTTGACTCTCAGTCCATGAAGGAATGTTGACAGGTCCTGACTTGTGCAGATCCTGCAGTAAGTTCATGAGTACAAAGACTATGCCATGTTCATAGACTTTGATGGCTCTCCCCTTTGGTCCAGCTCTTGCATTCTGTCTGTATACTCATCAGTGATTTTCCCCAAATCTGGAATAGGTAGTGCAGTGTGTCATTTAATTTCTGAGCATTCAATGGTCACTTGTTCTCAACACTTTCTTTTTCTTTTTTCAGCCATATGTCTCTGCACTAACTTCTATTCACTGTAAAAAGAATCTTCTCTGACCAAGGCTAAAGACATCATTAAACATTGGGTATAAACATATTCATTTAAACCCCATTTTCATTTAAACCTTCTTACTCCAGCAATACCTATCTACTTTCTTATCTCATTCTTTTTTCTCTGTCTTTCTTTGATATTCTTCATGTATATTATTTAGAATGAGCAAGCCTATTCATAAATATTAATAAATAAATAAAGAGGCAGTTTAAAAACATGTTCATGTAGTAGAACAGATGCAATAGGTTCACCTCTAGGGCCTATGGCCTCCCTACTCTTTGACTAGTATTTTTGACCAAGTCCACAGTACCCTCTGGAAGAGTGAGCTTCAATCCAATCAGAATGCAAATGGTTACTGCATAAAAGTCATACTACCATTAAATCAATGGGAAGGTTGGCATTGTAGCATCCAAGGTCAACAAATGATTAAGACTACTGATGAGTTTTCTCCCTACTGCTTTCATAGAAAATGCTGCCATTCTGAATGTTAGCCAGCAGAAAGGAAGCTTATAGCTCAGAGCCCATATGATTACTTTATGACCTCCATCCATATTTGTGGTATCTTCAGCTATAGAGTCTTACCATAAAGTTCTGGTGAACAACAAATAATCTATTTCAATTTCAGTATTCTATATTTTTCTATTCTTTGAGATCTTCCTATGCAATGATTCATGAGGTGGTACCTGATGCTAGTATTGAGATTTTCATTTAATAACCCACTCTCTCCTGTACTCCCACCCCATTTTCATTTAAACCTTCCTACTCCAGCAATACCTTTCTACTTTCTTATCTCATTCTTTTTTCTCTGTCTTTTCTTTCTTATTCTTCATGTATATTATTTAGAATGAGCAAGCCTATTCATTATTACTTACTGAAAAGAGAAGGACTCGACTATGTATAAAGTTAGCATAAATACTTTTCTTAGGAAAATAGTGGACAGTATGTAGTACTTTCTTATTCTTGGGTATTCTATCCTACTTGATTTCAGATAGCCATAGATGCAATAACTTCCCACCTGCAAGTTTATCCAAAACAACTAACTTAGAATGTAAAGATCAAGTTTGATGTGGGTGCTTCTTTGGCCCTGAGATTGTACTCTTTTGTATAAATGTTTCTTGGATTTATTCCTGATAATCTATCCCAACCTTATATATCAATTATAATGACTTATTTATAATATTAGGGGTTTTTTTGTGCCTAAGCCATAGCCTTGATGCTTTGCCTTATACTTTAGTCTTCTATCCATTTCCCACTCTTATTTGGAGCTCTCATCACTAAATCCCTTGCCAATATTTAAACCTTAGTTTTATTATGAGTAATTGTGTCTCCATTGCATAAAGCACATTTATCTATAATTTTGCCCCACTTCTTCTAATCAATGGATGAAAAAAATGGTTCAATTGAGGCAAACTGAATACTATCTTCCCTGAAATTTGAAACTAGAAGGGATGAAGGCATCCAGTAGCCCTCTGAAACTTGATTTGGTTCTTGGCCCATTCCTAAACACAATTCATGAGCCTTCCAATGAGTTCTCACACAGAAGCAATACTTTCCTCCATTGATTTCACTGACCTAAGTTGGGCATATTTGGTTCTATTGTTTATTATGAAATGGCTCCTACAGACATATTCAGAAGGAAGTTTGTAAACCAGACTGGGACTGATGAGTCAGAAACAATAAATTCAGAGTAGAAAAAGAAAGTTCAGTATAAGATTAGCATTTTGGAATACCTGTTTGAACTTAGTTATTTGATCTAGGAACAGAAACTTGAGAGCTTAAAATGATAACTAATTTTCTCAGCCACAGATATTAAAGTAGTTTTGGAGTACTTCAGAATATTATGGATTTTACATACTAAAGGGCTTGAACGTTGATTCCTGATCACTGAGGAAACTAATTTGCCTTACTTTCAAATTAATTACATTGAATGAAATGAAAACAGTGTGATGTTTCAGAGCCTAACATTCGTGTATTTCACCCACCCTTTTATGGCTTTGGCAACTCAGGAATCCAGAGAGTTATTGGATATATATCCAATAAGAATACATCAATTTCCTCTTCTCTGTCTCACATTCTGTCTTGTTTGTCCTGTCACAATGACTCTTAAATCTGCACCATTCCTCCTCCTCCTCCTCCATATTCCAGGAAAAAAACTGATGTTTCAAAACACTTGAGCATTATTTCCTCCAGAATATCAGGGGATAGTTTCCAGCTTTCTACTACTGAAAAGAAGTGTTTTTTCTTGAACAAAAGCAAGGCAAAAGAAAACATTATTTAAGGTAAATGGAGAAATGGTGTTCTAAATGAATGAGATGACAGAAGGGCATGGGGTGGAGCATTAGAAGGAGAAGCAAGGTGAAAATGAATAATGAAAGACTGTCAGCAAAGAAAATAAAACAATAAGATTAGAAAATAAGAGAAAATGAAAAAAAGGTTTCCTAATAATCGAAAAACGTGCAAAATTTGTTAATTTGCAAAGGAATATAAAAATAAAACCCTAAAATATATTTTAAAAGAAAAAGTTAAAATACTACTAAGACTATATAGTACAAAGAAAGGGGAGTGAAGCATGGCAAAAAGAAGAGGAGGAGGAGGAGTAAAGGAAAAATGCCAGGCTGGAGAGATGGCTTAGCCATTAAGAGCACTGACTGCTCTTCTGGAGGTCACGAGTTCATATCCCAGCAACCACATGGTGGCTCACAATATCCATAATGAGATCTGATGCCCTCGTATGGGGTGTCTGAAGACAGCAGCAGTGTACTTACATATAATAAATAAATGAAAACCTTTGGGCTGGAGCAAGAGGAGCTGGCGCCAGAGGAGCTGGAGCGAGAGGGAGAAGGGAATGGGAAAAAAAGGAAAGGATGCCTAATAAAGAATATAATATAACATATATGTTTGGGTAAATCTCCGACCCAAATAAGACCAGTCATGGAAAACACAATTCAATAATTATGGTATAAATTGCACACCTAGATTGGGCAGATTTACCATTATACTACTCTAATCTCCAGCTATGAGATCCCTTATAACTTGCAGTTTATCCAGGCCGAGTGCTTGTCCTTTCACCTCCGGCTCCTCTGTCATCAACTTCCTACTCCTTCACCTTCCTCCATTGACTTCCTTCTCCCATCGACTTCCTTCTTTTCTCTACTTCCTTCTCCTACTACCTCTTATATCGAATTCCTCCTCTTTCCTCCTCCTCTAAGCCTTTTTCTCTGCCTCCCCTTCTACTGGCTCTAGCCTTTATTTTACAAGTTTAATTGGACAAAAGGTTCACAAGACGTCACCTGTGTACAGATTCAATCATCCTCTGCAGCCCCTCCCAGGAAGGTGGAACTAGGATCAAAATACAAGGCTGGGGCTATCCACAACACATATAGGCAATATTAAGAACACTAAAGCATCATATTTTAAAGAAAAATTATGGTAATGTCAACACACTCCTAAATGTAGTAGAAAGTCAATACAAAAGAGCACTAGCGGTAAAAAGAACAATAAAAGATAAACCATGGGAGTGGCTTCTAGGTCCTAAAAACTCCTGTGTGTAGGTGGGTAGGATAGTTGAACCTGTGGACTCTTTTACATACTTTTTTTAAAATGCTGACCCTGTATTGGACAAATGTCCCATATTACCCGTCGCTGTCTAGACTTTAATAATTTCTCTTCCTTGTATACCAGGGGCCCCTGCTGGCTGCTCTTAACTTTGCAGTTTATTATCTTGGCAGGTTCTCTCATCTTCCTGAGACTCATATGCCCCGAGATCACCTATGTACTAGCTGGAAGGTATATCCCTAATGTTTCAGTGGTTAAGGGAACATTCTAGGGACTGAGAGCTGTGGTATGTTGAATTAAGATTACCTAGCATTTCTTCCTGCCACTTTTTCCCCTCTAAGTCCTCTCATATCCTTCCCATTCCCTCTCAAATTCATGACCTATTCATCTATAATTATTATTGTTTTACACACACACACACGCACACACACACAGAGAGAGAGAGAGAGAGAGAGAGAGAGAGAGAGAGAGAGAGAGAGAGAGAGACTATGTAGTCAATCTTATATTTCATTTCATTTCATTTCATTTCATGTTTTTGGGACAGGATCTCTCTGTATAGCTCAAAGCCTGGAACTCACTTTGCAGACCAGGCTGAAAGCATGTGCCACCCACTAGGCATCCTAGGAGTTCGTTTTTAACAATAGCTTCCTATTAAGATACTGTCTCACCACAGCCCCTCTGAGGTGGGGAACTCCCTTTTACTACTAAGACCTCTTGTTGGAAAAGATACTCTTTCAGCAAGAACCCCAGTTGTACTTGAGGTTTATGAATGTTGTGAGATTTTTTTGTAAGTCAGATTGGACGTCTTTTCATTAAAGCTTCCAGGCTAACCTTTTAATATGAAATGCCTCCTTGCCCCACCATGGGAGGAAATGACTGAATGGAAAGTGTTTGCCTTGTCTGGCTGCTTGCTGATTTTCCTTTCTGTTTTTTTTAGTTTTATTTTTTCATCTGCCCCATTTCTTTGTACATTTCTGAAGCTCCTCTTCTCTTCCTCTTTGGAATAAAGTATATATACACATTTTCTTCTCATGTGTCTCCAGCAGGTCCTAGGTAACTTCTACTCTCCCAGCTTACCAAGAAGTTAGCTGAAATGCATTAGATTTGGAGTTAAAGAAAAACTATCAGCTAGATTTAAATTTTATCTTGCAAGATATGAGAAGAAATTAATATACCATAATTGGAAAGCCTGTATGTATTTACAGAGGCTTTCCATTTAGTTTTATACATGGAAAAAACATTCAATAATATCTAGTCCTCATTTTAAAAAAAATGGCACTGGAATTAAACTCGGACTTTTCCTATGCCAGATAAGTACTCTAAGCTGTGTCCACAGCTTAGTCCCTGCATCTTACATTCCAAGTACTCTTTCAATAGGCTGCATTTGTAGCTTAGTTCCCTGTATCTTACATTCCAGTCCTTAATGTCTTATGAAGTTTCTTTTGGCCTTCTGGTATTTTTGTTTTATTCAGTGGATGAGAAAAATACTTTCTGATAGGCAGCGATGGTACATGCCTTTAATCCCAGCACATGGGAGGCAGAGGCAGGTGAATCTCTGAGTTTGAGACCAGCTTTATCTACAGAGTAGGTTCCAGGACAGCCAAAGCTATAGAGAGAAATCCTGTTAAAAAAGAAAAAAGAAAAAATACTTTCTAAATGTTTTGATAGAGAAAGTGTTATTCCATTAGCTTTTGGAATTATCATAGAAATATGGTACCCTAGGGTAAACTTAGATATGTTTTGATTCAGATAATATATATTAAGTAATTTAATTATACTTGATTTCTTTATTTTCATTTAAGGCAGTGCATATAGACTCTATCTCAAAACTAATCAACAAATAAATGAACATAGCTTTGTCTATATTTGTGGTTCTCAACCTTCCTAATGCAGCAACCCTTTAATACAGTTCTCTATGTTGTGGTGACCCTCATCCATAAAAAACATTCTGTTTGCTAGTTCATAACTGTTATTTTGCTACTGTTATGAATCATAGTGTAAAAATTTTTAGAGACAGAGGTTTGCCACAGGGGTCACAACCGACAGGTTGGAACCACTGATCTTTATTTTCCTTTTAGAAATATGACGTTGAGAGAAAAATAATTGACATCTTATTTAGTTTAAACCATAAACTATTTACTTAAAATTTATATGTCTACAAATTTGTGTTAGTCATATATAATAAACATATGGTCTGTCTTCTTGTGTTTATAAGTTAATAAAAGCTAGTCTTGACTCAGACCAAGAATATATTGCATCCCTGTTTGTTACAGTCTAGAAAGTGCAATCATCTGTATTGATCAGGCTTTGGCAGAGCCTCTCAGGGGACAGCTACCAAGCTCTTGTCAGCAAGCACCTCTTGGCATCTGCAGTAGTGTCTGGTTTTGGTGTCTGTTGATGGGATAGATCCCCAGGTGGGGCATTCTCTGGATGGCCTTTCCCGCAGTCTCTGTTCCATTTTTTTTTTTTTTTTTTGTCCTTGTCATTCTTTTGGACAAGAACAACTCTGGGTTAAAAATTTTGAGATGGGTAGGTTACCCCATTCCTCAACAGGGGGTTGTGCCTATCTCTACTGGATATGGTCTCTACAGGTTATTTCTTCCCTTTATTGGACATATAGGCTAATGTCATCCCTCTTGGGTCCTAGGAGCCTCTTGCTTCACTGGCATCTGGGGCTTTCTGGTAGCTATCCCTAGCTCCCCATCCCTCAAAGCTATATATTTTTATTGAATTTCCTGACCCTCTGTACTTCTTTCCTGTCCAAAAATAGTCTTTAAAAAGCCCACTATGAATGAAGCAAAATACTCTGTCTCCAGAGCCTATTCTCATACTTACTCTTCTCCCCTGCCTCCAGTAGTAGAGCCTCAGGTAATCTGAATTCTTTTTTGACTCAAATCTTTATATGAATGTTGTGGATAATAACATGTTTTGTAAGGTTGTTTTGAAGATAGCATCTGTGAAATATCTGAATAATAATAGTGAAAAAAATAAAATCTTTTGCTTCCCACTAAATGAGGTAATTATTGATTATGTCCCTTGATTTGTGGAAAAATTATAGAGGAAAAAAAAAAAAGCATGGTCCAGACTTGTCTGGCAAAGCACCTAAAAATGACTGAGACTTGTGACAGATAAGTAGCTTTGCTTCACATCTGTTCCTAATGTTGTTGCTGGATCCATACAACTTTGTATTTGTTGCTTTGGAAGCTAAGAAAGATTTTGGCTAGAAGAAAAATAAATTAGATATAGCCAGAAATGAAAATTTTGTAATTCAAAGAGCACCATATTAATAATGAAAACAGCCCAGTAGACAGGAGAAAATATTTAAAATCATATATCTGATAAGAGACTTGTATCTAAAATTAGTAAAAAATTACTATGGCTCACCAATTTAAAATATATTAACCTAATTTAAACCTGGAATATAATTTGGATGAACACTTTTCTAAAGAACATACACAAATGGTTAAATAAGCATAAGTAAAAGTACTCATCATTACTAATTAGATGGTTAAATCCAAGTCACAATGAAATATTTCTTCACACGTACTTGCACTGCTATAAATAGAACTTCTATATAATATAACAATCCCATGTATACATTTATACACAGAATGCATATACTGTGTTCATGAGATCATTATTTTATTTTATTTTTGTTTTTTTTTATGCATATATCTGTCATTCATGTCTTTGTACCATGTGTGTGGATTGCCCACAGAGGTCAGAGAGGATATTTATTCTCTTGGAACTAGAGTTTCAGAGGATTGTGGGTACCTGTAAGTGTAGTAGATGGAGTTATTTAATCCCCAAATTTGTCGCTGTAAGTCTCCTACCCGAATGAGACCAGTAAAGGAAGACACAACTCGGTAATTATGGTATAAATAGCATGCCTAGATTGGGCAGGTTTACGGCTACACTACTCTAATCCCGGCTATGAGATCCCTTATAACTTGCGGTTATCCCAGGCCGTGTCCTTGTCCTCTGAGCTCCGGTTCCTCTATCGTCGGCTTCCTTCTATCTTTGGCTTCCTTCTGCCTACTTCCTCCTGCTTCTACTTCTTCCTGCTTCTCCCCTGCTTCTCTTCTGCTTCTACCTCTGCTTCTACCTCCTTCTTCTGCCACTCTGCTTCTGCCCCTGTCTCTGCTTCTACTTCTCCCATCGACTTCCTTCTCACTCTCTCCTACCCTAAGCCTTTTTCTCCGCCTCCCCTTCTACTGCCCAATCTCTGGCTCTAGCCTTTATTTTGAAGGTTTCAATTGGACAGAAGGTTTACAAGACGTCACCTGTGTGCAGATTCAATCATCCTCTGCAGCTCCTCCCAGAAGGATGAAACTAGGATCAAAATACAAGGCTGGGGCTATCCACAACATTGATTCAATCATCCTCTGCAGCCCCTCCCAGGAGGGTGGAACTAGGATCAAAATACAAGGCTGAGGCTATCCACTGGGAACTAGGATCAAAATACAAGGCTGAGCCTATCCACAACATGTAAGCTGTTAAACTATTCACAAAGACAGAGCCCTCATGACCATTCCCCCAAATTCTCACCTCTTAATATCACCAAATGGGGATTAAGTTTCAATACGGATTGGGGAGGGTGGTCCACATTTAAACTAGAGCATAGCCTTTAGAAAAATAGTTCAGTTGATATCCCCAAGAGGCCAGCTCTTTTCTGAAGGGAAATGGAGGAGAACATGGATCTGGGTGAGAGGGGAGGTGTGGACATGGCAGAAGAACTGGGAAGAGTGGAGGAATGGGAAACTGGTCGAGATGTATTAAAAACAAAACAAATTGCTTCTTAAGAACAAGAAAAATAGAGTCAAAGAGGAAACAAGATACTGAAACAAATTTCTATGTTTTTTTTTAACTTATGGGTATACAAAAACAATGGGTAAGATTTATTCATAATTTTAGTAAGTATGGAAGTTATCAGAGAAAGACATTTGCATGGGCTTCTGAAAGATGATTAAAAATAAATGAATATGACAAATAATATTGATGAATAATGCAAATATGCAGGATGAGATTCTGTAATCATAAAAGGGAGTAAGTTTTGAAAAATACCAAGAAATGCTTTGGTAATCTCAACTAAAACAGAAAAACTTACAGTTAATTCTGTATGTAACTATGTATATATCTTATATTTTATTGAGATTCTGTGAACTGTGAATATATTACCCTCTGTCTCATTTCTTTCCTTTTATTTATTTGTATTATTATTTTTATATTACTTCTAATTTTTACAGTCCAGTCGTTAACTCCCTCCTGGTCCACCCTCCCACAGTTCCTCATCCCATTCTTCCTCCCCCTATCTCTAAGAGGATGTCACCCCTGCCCCCTTGCCAGGCCTCCCCATTCCCTGAGGCCTCAGGTCTCTCAAGGGTTAGGTGTGTCTCTGCTGTGTATGTGTCAGGGGCCTTGGACCAGCTTGTGTATGCTGCCTGGTTGGTGTCTCAGTGTCTGAGAGATCTCAGGGTTTAGGTCAGATGAGACTGCGGGTCTTCCTATGGGTTTCTCTCCTCCTCAGCTTCTTCCATCATTTCCCTACTTTATTTTTAGAGACAGGGTCTCCCTCTGTAGCCCTAGCTGTCCTGGATCTGGCTATGTATACCAGGCTGGCCTTAAATTCATAGAGATCTGCCTCCTAAATGCTGGAATTAAAGGTGGGCACCACTACACATGACTTTTAAAAAGTTTTATTTTTATTTATTCACATCCATTATTTTACATAATTTTGAGATTTAAGAGAAATTCCATTGGAAAACCGAAGATCTGAGGACATTTGCATATGCACACACACTGAATTTTCTACACACACACACACACACACACACACACACACACACACACACACACACATATACTGAGATATATCAGCCAGAGTATGAAGTAGAAATTCTTCTTCAATTCCATCATTCAAAAAGAAAGTTTGTGATTGTATTGGCTTTAAAAGTATTTAAATCTATTTGGCAATATGAAATTTGTGAAATTTTAATTAATTGCAACATAAGGGGTAACTTGCTCATAAGAATGGATTACTTTAGGAAAAATTTTGCCACAGATATTCAGTAGCCAGTTTTCCTCTAGGAAAATGACTTAATCGTTTGACTTTTAGCCTTAAATTCAGAACCCAAGGATAGTCCAGTATGGGAAGTACTGACTGATCAGAGATTTAGAGCATATTTGGCTCCATTTACAGTTCATGAAAAATGTTTTCTTTTCTTGACTGTTTGCACAAGGCCTTTAGAGCAAAGTGCAGCCATTAATTCTAACACCATATAACATTGACAAATATCCAAAGGTAAAAATTATTTTCTCGTAAGTCATAAATAAAAGCTGAAACAAGTTACCAAAATGGAGGAGATAGTACAAAAGTGTAGCTCCACTCTTATGAGAGTCGTTTCAGCTATTTAATCACTTCATCAGTTAAGCTGGAGAGATGGCTCACCAGTTAAGAGCATTGCTGCTCATGTAGAAGATCTGAGTTCGATTCCCAGTGCCCACATGGCAGCTCACAACCATCTATAACTCTATTTCAGGGGTTACCAAACATGCACTTTGTGCACAGACATACATACAGGCAAAGTAATTATATACATAGAATAAAATTTAAAAATATTTTAACTGGGATTTTTGTCTTTTTTTCCTGATAGATTGCTACTGGTATACAGATATACTATTAATTTTGCATGTAGATTTTTTTATACTTTAAATTCCTTGAATTTGGTTTTGGCTTCTAAAATGTTTTGTTTCTTTGTAGTATCATGCCATCTGAGAACAATTTGACTTCTTTCTGTAAAATTTTGATGGACTTTTGTTTTGTTTTGTTTTTTTGAATTATGTTTTGTTTTTTCCCCTTTTTCCCTTTATATTGAGTCCTCTGGGGATGACTTAACTTTGTTGTCCAAAAGTAGTAAAAGTTGCCATCCCGTCTTATTCTAGATCTTAGTGGAAGAAAATCTTTCAACTTTTCCCAATCATCATGGATTTAACTGTTGGTTTATCAAGTGTGGCATTTTTTGAGTTATGTTCCTTCTCTACCTAATTTTTGAGGTTGTGTTGGTTTTAAACATCTTTTCAGGAACTGTTGGAGGGAGGGAGGGTTTTTACATTGTGTTTATTTGTTGGTGTATGTTGGATCACCTTTACATCCCTTTGATAAAACCAAATTGGTCACAATGTATATTATCTTTTGGCTTACTGTTCAATTCAGTTTTCTAATACGTTATTGAAGATGTTTCCATCTGTTGACTTATACTTTTCTTTTCCTTTCTTTCATTCTTTATTTAATCAAAATAATACAATATTTCCTTCATCATTTTTTGTTGTGTCCTTGTCTGCTTTTGTTCTGAGATAATGCTGGCCTTCAACATTAAGTTTGGAAAATTCCTCATCCTTCAAATTTTTTGGAACAGTTTGAAACAAATGGTATTACCTCCTCTTCAGATTTATGGTCAAATTCAGCAATTAACCCCTTCAATATAGTTTATGTTTGGTAATAAACTGTATGTCTGATTCATCTTACTGGTGTTGTCCTGTTCAAATTTTTTATGAAGTGGGATTCAATATTCATAGCTTATATGTGTTCAGGAATGTATCAATTTTCAATGTTTTCCAATCTGATTGCATATAGTTGTTTAAATCACCTTTAATAGCCAAATCTTTGTGGTGTGAACTCTAATGTATTCTTTATTCATCTCTGATTTTACTGGTTTAGTTCTTCATTCTTTTTCTCCATTTAGTTTAACACAAGGTTTATTGAGTTTGTTTATATTTTCAAAAGTATAACTTTTATTTTGTTTTTATGTGTGTTTTAGTCAGACTTTTATTTATTTTTCTTTTTTCTTTCTATTAATTTTGTGTATAGTCTCTTAATGATCTTCTAATTCAGTCGTTCTCAACTTGTGGGTCAATACTACTTTGGGCTCTAACAATCCCTTCACAGGGGTCGCCTAAGACCATTGAAAAACACAGATATTTATATTACAGTCCATAACAGTAACAAAATTACAGTTATGAAGTAACAATGAAATCCATTTTATGATTGGGGGTTCTTTACAATATGAGGAACTGTATTCAAGGGTCTCATCATTAGGAAGGTTGAGAACCACTGTTCTAATTCCTTTATATCATTAGATTTTTTTTATTTGAAGTTGTCTTACTTTTTGTAGTAAACATTTAATGTTATAAATTTTCTTCTTAGACCTTCTTTTACTGTTATATATAAGTTTTGATATCTTTTGATCCCATTTTTATTTTTTTCAAGAAATGTTTTTTTTTTTGTTTTTTGTTTTTTTGTTTTTTGGTTTTTTGGTTTTTTTTGTTTTGTTTTTGTTTTTGTTTTGTTTTGAGACAGGGTTTCTCTGTGTAGCCCTGGCTGTCCTGAAACTCACTCTGTAGACCAGGCTGGCCTCGAACTCAGAAATCTGCCTGCCTCTGCCTCCCAAGTGCTGGGATTAAAGGCGTGGGCCACCATTGCCTGGCTCAAGAAATGTTTTAATTTCAACATTAACCCTATTGTGATTTGCATCTTAAGTATTTCCCAAATCTCTTATGTTAAAGAATTGGTTAGTAGCCTTTTGCACTTTTGGGAGATGGTGATACTTTGGTTTTTGATACTTAGTTTCTTCTGGTTTCCATTTGCATGGAATATATTTTTCTACCCCCTTATTTTCTTTATGCTATATACTTAGAAATGAGGTGAGTCTCCTCTAGGTAGCATGTTTAATTTTTATTTTTAGTTAGTCTCTTTCTATTGCTGTAGTAAGACAACATGGCAAAGACAATTCATAAGGGGAAAAAAGCGTTTAGTTGGGTCTTACAGTTAAGAGGGTAAATCCATGACCACCATTGCTGGGAGCAATGTGTGGATGTATTTAAAAAGCTTCTATAGTAGTATTTTTCCATGTAGCTTTTTCAAAAAAGGCTTTTAGTGATAGTTATCTCACCACATATTCTCTCCTGTACCATGACTTCCTAGCCTCCACCCAATTTCATATATCCTGTTCCATTTTCCCCAGATACTCTTTATATCACTATATTATTTTTCTCTGTCCTTAAAAGAGCTAATCTTTTTCTTTTTCTTAAAAGAGCTTTAAAAAGCCCCTTACTAGGCCTTTTACCTAGCATTTGTACATATTCCAAATGAAACACATATCCAAAGATTAAAAGTTAACGTACACATATGAGATAAAACATAAAATGTTTGGCTTTCTGGGTATAGGTTACTTTACCCAGGATGATTGTTTCCTATTCCATACATATATCTGAAAACTTCATAAGTCATCTTCCTTCCTTCTTTTTTAAAGTCACCTGCTGAAGGAGGTGAAGTCTGGGTAGAGACAAAAGGCAAAGTAACATTTGGACCAATTTATATAATTTCCTGGGCTACCAAGAATTTGTAAATGACACTATTTTATAGCATTAAATAATGCTTGTTGAAAATTATATAATTTGTTTTTCTTAACAGATAGGTAATATTCCATTTTATAAAGAAGGGTCTGTATAATGTTTCCATTCCTATCCTGTTCCAAATACAGCCTCAATGAATGATCAGATTCTTTTTCAAAACCACCTCTTCATTCTATGAGCAAGGCAAAACTCTCTTATGTCTAGTTTCTTCTGTTCAAACGATGCTGTTTATGGGATGGAGTCTAACACAAAGTGGTTTAAAAATGTTAGACTGAAAATGTATGGTCAAAATCACTTACAGGGATAATGAATTGAGTCTTAAATACTAGTACTTCTACAAGAATACTTAGTTTGGACATGTTTAAAATGCCTATATAAAAATACTGCATCTTGATATTCACAGGCAACCATTGGACTGAACAGGGACCCCAGTGGAAGAGTTAGTGGAAGGACTGAAGGAGCTAAAGGGGATTGCAACCCCATAGGAAGAACAACAATATCAACCAACCAGACCCTCCTCCCACCTTCCCCCCTCCCCGAGCTCCCAGGGATTAAACTACCAACTAAAGAGTACACATGGAGGGACCCATGGCTCCAGCTGTATATGTAGCAGAGGATTGCCTTATCTAGCATCAATGGGAGAGGAGGCCCTCGGTCCTATAGAGGCTTGATGCCCCAGCATAGGGAGATGCTAGAGGGGTGAGGTGGGAGTGGGTGGGTGAGTGGGGAGCACCCACTTAGAGGCAAAGGGGAGGGGGATGGGATGGGGGTTGCAGAGGGGAGACCAAGAAGGTTGAACAACATTTGAAATGTAAATAAATAAAATAACCAATAAAAATTACTGCATCTTAATTTATTGTTAGATAGTAAAGAACTTTTCCATATTTGTTATTTCTTAATAATAATAACAGCAACAACAACAAATTATTTCCAAACTTTATATTCCTTTCCACTGATCTAGTATGTTTGTTTCTGTTCTGATCTGACTTGGGCATAAAATAACCTGGAAGGATTCTTTATTTATTAATGGTTTTGTTCCCAGCTGTTGTCACTATTGATATGTAATTGAAATATGAAGTCCTAGCTTCATCAATAGGCTGAGCAGTTTATGGTTGAGTGGACTGTCTAGGCTGCCATGATAGAAGGAACTTTTCACACTGTGTCTGATTTATTTTGTACTTGTGCCATGGAATGAAATCTCTGAAACCGTGAGCCAAAACCCATTTCTCTTTCCTTTAGTAATTTTTTTCCTTCAATTTTTCACTGCAGTAGAAAATTGAGGTATAGTCTATCAAACCAATATTGTCACAAGTGTTAAAACCATATAGTAACTTTGTAAAATCAAGGAATTTGCTCTTCAGGTTTTTTTTCAAAATTATAATTAATTTACTGTCCTTGTATTTCTTTAAAAATCTGAGAATCAGTTTGTTACATATACACACTTCTTGTTGGGATTTTTATGGAATTCATGTTAAACTTATGCCTTGATTTGAAGTGAAACTGACTCTTCTTTTCTAAGTGCTGTACTTATGTTTATTTATTAAGGGTCCATGGTTATCAGTTCTTGTTGCTTAGTACATGCTTCATTTTTACTGCTTATTAGATTAATATGTACCTGTTTAACTGTTATGAGTAATATTTCATGCTAAAATTGATTTCCAATTTTTTTTTTTTTTTGGTTTTTCAAGACAGGGTTTCTTGTGTAGCCCTGGCTGTCCTGGAGCTCACTCTGTAGACCAGGCTAGCCTCAAACTCAGAAATCCACCTGCTTCTGCCTCCCAAGTGCTGGGATTAAAGGCGTGCACCACCACTGCCTGGCAATTTCCAATTTTTCACTGCGACCTCATAGAGGCCTTGTAGATAGGAAAAAGTCCATGAGGACACAACACTAACAAAAAGAATGACATGCAACTAAGGAATTATGAGAGTGAGAAAAATAGTCTTCACTAAGAAAGCACACACCAATTTGTTATCCAATACCAAATGGTTAGCCCTGAAAACATACATATAAGTACTATTATACAGACTGAGCACGTTATATTTACAAATATATATTTGCATAAATATATACATATAATAAGAATGAATGAAAAACAAGTAATTTGAAAGAAGCTAAGAAGGTATACAGAAAGGTATATAGAGAGGAAATGAAAAAGAAAATGTAATAAATATATTAATATCTTAAATAAAATTATATCCAGGTATTTTACTTCTTGGATACTGCCATCAAGAGTTTCTTGAGGAGATGGAGAAATGACTGAGTGTCTAAGAGCAGTTGCTACTCAATTATGAGGACTTAAATTTGAAACCCAGTACCCTCATGAGAGGGTTTACAACCGCCTGTACATGCAGCTCTAAGGTGCCCACTGCCTTCTTCTGGTCTCTAGAGGCACCTGCTCAACACACACACACACACACACACACACACATGTGCATATACATTCACAATGGTATATAACATACATGCAGATGTCCCTACACATACACATAAATAATATTAAAATTAAATGAATACACAGATTCTTAGCTGTGTGTGATGGCTCATGCCTTTAATTCCAAAATTTGGGAGGCAGAGGCAGTCAAATCTTTGTGATTTCAAGGCCAGCCTGAGTTATACAGTGATACCTTTCTATGAAAGAAGAGTTTCTTTTATAAGGTCTTATCTCATTTGAGGGGAGTGTCACATAAAATAACTGACTTTAGTACAACTATACTAAACTTGATACTAATTTTAGCAGTAAACTGTAGATATTTAGATTCTTAATATGCAGTTCTATTGTCTGCAAATAATGAGCCTATTTTCTCATTTTGAATCCTTTCCTTTGTTGATCTTTTGCTCATTTGAATTAGTCCACTGGTTTTTCTACACTATATTGACTTTTGTACTTGTCACCAGCAAATGCGTAGGACTAGTAAGAAAAAACAGAGATGGATATTACTTATATGAAGTGTATCTTGATTTAATAGATTGAATATTTCTACAAACTTAGTGTGAAAACACTGTACCAGATAGTGACATCAGCTATGGCTCACTGGTTCTCCAAATTCCACTTTCTCAAGTGTCATTATCACCATGAGTACTCTCTAGTGCTTTACAATCATTTGAAGGGTAGTGCTCTAAAATAAACATAAAAATATTTAGTTCTGATCATTATAAAATGAACCAAATTATTGTATCCTTTATTTTAATTCTATAAATATATGTTACTGCACCTTACAATAAATAGCATTAGTTTTTTTTCCTTAAGTATACAATCTACTGAAACGTATTCTTTTCCCTAATGAACTCTAGAAAGGGGCATATGTATTTCATTCTTTTTTAAAGTTCTTTGCATATTTAAATTTATTTTAGAAACAGCTGAAATATATTAAACAAAAGAGTAAACTCAAAAACAACTTGTAACTTAAAACAACTATACAAATGTGTAGGATGATTCTGATAACGAGTGAATGGGGTGCATAAAAGATGCACACTACCTTATATTATTTGTGCAAAATTCTGCTCGATTTGGGGGATTTAAAATAAAACTATTTAGTCACAGTGACACATTTCCTCTGTTTTGTTTTTTAAATTTTTTTTTTTTAGTTCCCCAATCAGAAAAGTTATAATTTTCACACAAAAGAAAAAATTTTTAAAAAAAATTTTTAACAAAAAGATTTGGGACGTTCACATGATGAAAAAAAATCAAAAAAAAAACCAAATTTTAATCTTTTGAAATTTTTTGATTTGAAATAGAGACTGTGTGCTTCAAAGTTTTTATATTATTAAAATTTTTAATGCACTAATTTAAATAAAGAATTCTAATAACATGATTTTTATATCTTCCATGTAAAAATTTGATTAGTTTTTTAGACACAATAAATTTTAATATCAAAAACAATTTTGATTGACAACTATGCAGTTAATTATGTGCATTATTTCAATTATTTTATTTAGTATTTTTAGTTGAGGAAATCTTTCTAACCCCGACAAATAAAAAATAAAGGGGGGGGGGTTTTTTTCTTTTTAAAAAAAATTTCTTTTAAAAAAGGGAATATTTTTTTAAACCCCAAACCCCCCTTTTCCCCCTTTTTTTTTTCAATTAAAAAAAAACAAAACCAAAAAAAAATAAAAGATTTTTTAAAACCAAATTTTAATTTTTTACTTTAAAGGAAAATTTTTTCAACAAATTTAAAAGCCCCAACAACCCCCCTTTTTTTTTTTTAAAAAAAAAAAATTTTTGCTCCATAAAAGCAAATCCAACCACCCCCCCTTTCCCTTTTTTTTGGGGGGTTTTAAAATTTTAAATTTCCCCTTAGCCTTAAATTAATTTTCCCCTAAAAAATTTCAAATTCCTTTTTTTTTTCTATGGGAAGGAAAAAAAAAAAAAAAAATGGGAAAAAAAATAAAAATTTTTTACAAGACGGTCTTTTTTTTAAAAAAAAATTTAAATTTTTTCCCCCCAAAAAACCATCCGATATGCCAAGTAAAGCTGGTTTGGGGGGGGAAGGCCTAGGTTGGGAAGGCTCTTTAAAGGCCATTTAAAACCCAAACACAGGGGGCTCAAATTCAAAAGGGGGGGCCCCTTTTTGGGGGGGCCCCTTGGGGGTCTGTTACCCTAAAAAAAAAATTTTTTTTTTTTTTTTTTAAAAAGAAAATATTTTTTTAACAAGAAAATTTTGGAAAAAACCCCAAACCGTGAAATTTTTCCCCCAATCTTGTTGTTTGCCCCCAGGGGCCCCCCCGTTTTTTTCCCCGGGAAGGTTTTCCCTTTTTTCCTTTGCCCCTTTTTTTTTTTTTTTTTTTTTTTTTTTGCTTTTTTTTAATTTTTTTAAATTTTTTTTTTTTAAAATTTTTTTACATTTCAGTTTTTCCCCCTTACCCCATTTTCCCCTCATCCTCCCGGAATCACCCCATCCCTTTCCCCCCTCCTCCTGCCTCCACATTGGTGTACCCCCACCCACCCCCCCGTACCTCCCTGGTGGGGTTTTTGTCCTTTGTCAAAGATTAATACCAGGTGTGTGGGTTTTATTTCTTTGGTCTTCAACTCTATTCCACTGATCTTCCTGCCTGTCTCTGTACCAATACCAGGCCGTTTTTATCACTACTGCTCTGTAGTACAGCTTGAGGTCAGGGATGGCGATTCCTCCAGAAGTTCTTTTATATGTTGAGGATGGTTTTCGCTATCCTGGGTTTTTTGTTGTTCCAAATAAATTTCAAAATTTCTCTTTCTAGTTCTGTAAAGAATTGAGTTGGTATTTTAATGGGGATTGCATTGAATCTGTAGATTCTTTGGCAAGATGTCCATTTTACTATATTAATCCGCCAATCCATGAGCATGAGAGATCTTTCCATTTCCTGAGATCTTCTTCAATTTCTTTCTTCAGAGACTTGAAGTTCTTGTCATACATATCTTTCACTTGCTTGGTTAGATTCACCCCGAGGTATTTTATTATTATTTGTGACTATTGTGAAGGGTGTCATTTCCCTAATTTATTTTTCAGCCTGTTATCTTTCATGTAGAGGAAGGCTACTGATTTGTTCGAGTTGATTTTATAAACCTGCCACCTTGCTGAAGTTGTTTATCAGGTTTAGGAGTTCTCTGGTGGAGTTTTTGGTGTCACTTAAGTATACTATCATATCATCTGCAAATACTGATATTTTGACTTTCTTCCTTTCCTATTGTATTCCTTTGACTTCTTTTTGTTGTCTAATTGCTCTGGCTAGGACTTCCAGTACTATATTGAATAGGTAGGGAGAGAGGTGGGCAGCCTTGTCTAGTCCTGATCTTAGTGGGAATGCTTCAATTTCTCTCCATTTAGTTTGATGTTGGCTATTGGATTGCTGTATATTGCTTTTAGTATGTTTAGGTAGGGCCTTGAATTCCTGATCTTTCCAAGACTTTTACCATGAAGGGATGTTGGATTTTTGTCAAATGCTTTCTCAGCATCTAATGGGATGATCATGTGTTTTTTTTTTCTTTGAGTTTGTTTATATAGGGATTACATTGATGGATTTCCGAATATTGAACCATCCCTGCATTCCTGGGATAAAGCCTACTTGATCATGATGAATGATTGTTTTTGATGTGTTCTTGGATTCGGTTTGCTAGAATTTTATTGAGTATTTTTGCATCAATATTCATAAGAGAGATTGGTCTGAAGTTCTCTTTCTTTGTTGGGTCTTTGTAGGTTTAGGTATGAGTGTGATTGTAGCTTCATAGAACAAATTGGGTAGTGTTCCTTCTGTTTCTAATTTGTGGAATAGTTTGAAGAGAATTGGTATTAGGTCTTCCTTGAAGGTCTGATAGAATTCTGCACTAAAACCATCTGGTCCTGACTTTTTTTGGTGGGGAGACTTTTAATGACTGCTGCTATTTCTTTAGGGGTTATGGGACTGTTTAGATGGTTTATTTGCTCCTCATTTAACTTTGGTACCTGATATACTGTCTAGAAAATTGTCCATTTCATCCAGATTTTCCAGTTTTGTTGAGTATAGGCCTTTGTAGTAGGATCTGATGATTTTTTTGAATTTTCCTCAGTTTCTGTTGTTATGTCTCCCTTTTCAATCTGATTTTATTAATTTGGGTACTGTCTCTGTCCCTCTGTTAATCTGGCTAAGGGTTTATCGATCTTGTTGATTTTCTCAAAGAACCAACTCCTGGTTTTGTTGATATTTTGTATAGTTCTTTCTGTTTCTACTCGGTTGATTTAAGCCCTGAGTTTGATTTATTTCCTGACGCCTCCTACTCCTTTTGGGTGTATTTGCTTCTTTTTGTTCTAGAGCTTTCAGGTGTGCTGTCAAGTTGTTTAATGTGTGCTCTCTTCCAATTTCTTTTTGTAAGCATTTAGAGCTATGAGTTTTCCTCTTTAGCACTGCTTTCATGGAGTCCCACAAGTTCTGGTAGATGTTTTTCCTCATTTTCATTAAATTCTAGAAAGTCTTTAATTTCTTTCTTTATTTCTTCCTTGACAAAGTCATCATTGAGTAGAGCATTGTTCAGTTTCCACATGCATGTGGGTTTTCCCTTGGTTCTGGTCATTATTAAAGACCAGCCTTTGTCCGTGGTGATCTGATAGGATGCAGGGGATTATTTTCAATCTTTTTGTATCTGTTGAGGACTGTTTTGTGACCAATTATATGGTCTATTTTGGAGAAGGTACCATGAGGTGCTGAGAAAAAGGTATATTCTTTAACTTTAGGATGAAATGTTCTATAGATATCTGTTAAATCCATTTGGTCCATAACTTCTGCTAATTTCCATGTGTCTTTGTTTGTATTTCTGTTTCCAGGATCTGTCCATTGGAGAGAGCGGGGTGTTAAAATCCCCCACTATTATTGTGTGAGGTGCAATGTGTGCTTTGAGCTTTAGTAAAGTTTCTCTTATGTATGTAGGTGCCCTTGCATTTGGAGCATAGATGTTCAGAATTGAGAGTTCCTCTTGGTAGATTTTTCCTTTAATGAGTATGAAGTGTCCTTCCTTATCTTTTTTGATTACTTTTGGTTGAAAGTCGATTTTATTTGATATTAGAATGGCTACTCCAGCTTGTTTCTTGGGACCATTTGCTTGGAAAATTGTTTTCCAGCCTTTTACTCTGAGGTAATGTCTGTCTTTGTCACTGAGGTGCATTTCTTCTTTGCAACAAAATTCTGGGTCCTGTTTATGTATCCAGTCTGATAGTCTAACGTCTTTTTATTGGAGAATTGAGTCCATTGATGTTAAGGGATATTAAGGAAAAATGATTGTTGCTTCCTGTTATTTTTGTTATTAGAGGTGGAATTATGTTTGTGTAGCTACCTTTTTTTGGGGGGGTTGTTGGAAGATTACTTCTATGCTTTTTCTAGGTTGTAGTTTCCTTCCTTGTGTTGGCATTTTCCATCAATTACCCTTTGAAGTGCTGGGTTTTGTGGAAGATATTGTGCAAATTTGGTTTTGTCATGGAATATCTTGGTTCTTCTCCATCTATAGTGATTGAGAGTTTTGCTGGGTATAGCAGTCTGGGCTGGCAGTTGTGTTCCCTTAGGGTCTGTATGATATCAGACCAGGATCTTTTGGCTTTTATAGTCTCTGGTGAAAAGTCTGGTGTAATTCTTAATAGGTCTGCCTTTATATGTTACTTGACTTTTTTCCCTTACTACTTTAGTATTTTTTCTTTGTTTTGTGCATTTGGTGTTTTGATTATTATGTGACAGGAGGTATTTCTTTTCTGGTCTAGTCTGTTTGGTGTTCTGTAGGCTTCTTGTATGTTTATGGTTGTCTCGTACTTTAGGTTGGGGAAATTTTCCTCTATAATTTTGTTTGAAGATATTTACTGGCCCTTTAGATTGGAATCTTCACTCTCATCTATACCTATTATCCTTAGGTTTGGTCTTCTCATTGCATCTTGGATTTCCTGAATGTTCTGTGTTAGGAGCTTTTTGCATTTTGCATTTTCTTTGACTGTTGTGTCAAGGTTTTCCATGGTATCTTCCGTGCATGAGATTTCTCTCTTCTATCTCTTGTATTCTGTTGGTGATGCTTGCATCTATGACTCCTGATCTCTTTCCTATGTTTTCTATCTCCAGAGTAGTCTCCCTTTGAGATTTCTTTATTGTTTCTATTTCCAGTTTTAGATCCTGGATGGTTTTGTTCAATTCCTTCACCTGTTTTGTTGTTTTCTTGAAATTCTTTAAAGGATTTTTGTGTTTCCTCTTTAAGGGCTTCTACCTGTTTACCTGTGTTCTCTTTCAATTCTTTCAAGGATTTTTGTGTTTCCTCTTTGAGGGCTTCTACCTGTTTACCTGTGTTCTCCTGTATTTCTTTAAGGGAGTTACTTATGTCCTTCTTAAAATCCTCCATAATCATCATGAGAAGTGATTTTAATTCTGAGTCCTGTTTTTCTTGTGTGATGGAGTATCCCGGGCTTGCTATGGTGGGAGAACTGAGTTCTGATGATGTCAGGTAACTTTGGTTTCTGTTGCTTGTGTTCTTGTGCTTGCCTTTCGCCATCTGGTTGACTCCAGTGTTACCTGTGCTCACTGTGTCTGACTGGAGTCTGTCTTTCCAGTTATCTTGCTTGTGTTAGATCTCCTCGGATTCCAGATGTCTCTGTGTTCCTGTGATCCTAAGCTCCCTCTGCTCTGGATACAGTATGTCTTCTAGGATGTCTCAGGATCCGATGTTTCCACAGGCGCAGACCAGCTAAGTGTCCTCTGCACTGGATGCAGTATGTCCTCTAGGTTGTCTCAGGATCAGGTGTTTCCACCAGAGCAGACCAGCTAAGGGACCTCTGCTCTGGGTGCAGTGAGTCCCTCTAGGAAGTCTCAGGATCTGGGGTTTCCACAGGTGCAGACCAGCTAAGAGTCCGCCCCAGGCAAGAGGACCTCTGCTCTGGGTGCAGTGGGTCCCTCTAGGATGTCTCAGGATCCGGTGTTTCCACAGGACAGACCAGCAACGGGCCCGCCCCAGGCCAAAGGCCATCCTGCCTCTTTCTTCCCCTATCTTTCTCTTTCTCCTCGTGGTCCCTACCTGAGACTCCCTATTTGATCTCAGGAGGAAGGCAGAACTTGAGATAAACAAATCTTTTTAAAAATTAGGATACACTAATTCTAATAGAATAGCATTGAACAAATTGGGACAGGTGACAACTTCCTGAACAGAACACCAGAGGCTCAGGCTCTAAGATCAACAATTGTTAAATGGGACCTCATGGAACTGGAAAGCTTCTGTAAGGCAAAAGACATTGTCAATAGGACAAAATAGCAACCTACAGATTTGGAAAGGATTTTCACCAATTCTACATCGAACAGAGGGCTAATATCCAAAATTTATAAAGAACTCATGAAATTAGACTCCAACAAACCAAATAACCCAATTAAAAATGGGGTACAGAACAAAACAGACAATCCTCAACAGAGGAAGAATCTCAAATGGCAGAGAGGCAGTTAAAGAAATGTTCAAAGTCCTTAGTCATCAGGTAAAGGCAAAAAAATAAAAATAAAAAATAAAAACAAACCTCTAAGATTCCATTTTTACACCAATCAGAATGACTAAAATCAAACACACACTTAACAACTCATGCTGGCAAGGATATGGAGCAAGGGAAACACTTCTCCATTGTTGGTGGGAGCACAAACTTGTACAACCATTCTGGAAATCAATTTGGTGGTTTCTCAGAAAATTGGGAATAGTTCTATCTCAAGACTTAGCTATTAGAAAATACCATCCTGAGTGAGGTAACCCAATCACAAAAGAACACACATGGTATTCACTCACTGATTATTGGATATTAGCCCAGAAGCTTGAAATACCCAAGTTTCAACTCACAGACCACATGAAGCTCTTGAAGATGAAGACCAAGTGGGGGTGCTTCAGTCCTTCTTAGAAGGAGTAACAAAATACTCAAGGGAGCAAATATGGAGACAAAGTATGGGACATCACCTGAAGGAGGGGCCTTCTGGAGACTGCTCCACCTGGGTATCCATCCCATGTGCAGTCACCAAAGGTAGAAGCTAATGTGGATGTCAGGAAGTGCATGCTGACAGGAGCCTGATATAGGTGTGTCCTTAGAGGTCTGCAAGAGTCTCACATATTCAGAGGCAGATGCTCACAGCTAACCATTGAACTGATTAAGGGTTTCCCAATGGAGGAGTTAGAGTGAAGACTGAAGGAGCTGAAAGGGCTTGCGGGCCCCATGAAGAGAGCAACAATACCAACCAACCAGAGCTCCCAGGGTCTAAACCACCAGCCTGGGAGCACTTATTGAGGGACCCATGGCTCCAGCTGTATATGTACAGGGAGGATGGCCCTGTAGGGCATAGGTGGGGGAGGAGATCCTTGGTCCCATGAAGGCTGGTCGCTGTGTGTGTGGGAATTCGAGGGTGGGGAGGTAGCAGTAGGGGGGTAGGTAGGGACACATCCGCTGAGAAGCAGGAGGAAGGGCAATGTGATAGGTGGTTCCTGGGCAGGGTTTGGGGGTGGGAAATAGGGTAAGGGATAACATCTGAACTGTAAATAAATATCCAATAAAAATTTTTTTTAAAAAAGACTCAGCTATACCATTTCTGCGTTATACACAAAAGATGTTGCACCATCACTCAAAGGCATTTGCTCCACTGCATTCATAGCAGCTTTATTCATAATAGCCAAAAACTGGAAACAATCCAGGTATTCTTCAGCTGAAGAATGGATAAAGAAAATGTGGTTTCCAGTGGAAGGATAGAAACAACAACCCACCCACAAAACTTTCAACCCCAAATTTATCCTGTCTACGAGTAAAACACACCAACTTAGGTGTATTCTAAATTTACCATAAACAAGGTGATCAAAGTAAACAAATTTCAATCAAATCTATCTTTTCTCCCAGTCTGAACACATGACCAGAAGCAGACCCTAACTGTGCAGATGCCTTTGGTATGGAGTCTTAGGGTCTTTTTCATGTCTCAGAAAAAGTCACAGTAAAATTCCTGGCAATAGTTTAGGGAAAAGAAAGTAGTTTGTAGAAGAATAACCTTATATTCTAGCTTACAATCAAGACTGTGGTTCACATTGTGATGGGTAATAGCTGTGTGGAAACACCATACTATTGAGCCACTAGTCTCTTTTTTCTGTTGAATTGTCTTTAAAAATAGCAGGAATGAATTCTGCAGAGGCAATAATTGTCTCGATTGAGGGTCTGGAAGAGTTATGATACTTTCATTAAGTATATCAGCAGAAGACAAGACTACATTAAAAATTCAGTTGTGGCTCAGAATAGAGCAAAGTTAACTCATGTACTCATGAATGAAACCAAAGACTATGACAATTGTTCTGATTAGCTGCATCAATCCTTATATGGCTTGACTTTATCATTTTATTGTAATATTAATTGTACTTCTTTCTTTCATTATTTTATTGGTTGCAGGGTTTATTATATACATATATCATGGACTTACCACCATATATCTTCAAATGTCTCACTATTTTATACATAAACATTTTACAACCTTACACTTCTACTTCAACCCTTTTGGGCCTTTTGAATAATATGTCATTGCAAATGTGATATTTACATATATGTGTGTATGCATACATTTATGTATAATATATACATATATATGTGTATATATACATTTTCATAGGTTAAAATATATTTGAAGTTATTTTGCTTACAGTTGAAACTGTCTTTTAACAAGACTTAAATAACTAACAACCTTAATATATGTGTGTCAGCCATTTCTAGCACTACCTCACTGGGCAGCTTTCATCTACCTGAAGGATATCTTTTTTCATGTAATGGAAGTATGATGGTGACAAATTCTAGCATTCTACTACTATCAAGTATTCTGTCATTTTAAAAGGCTTATTGAGATGTAATTTGTCTTGTGCTTATTTATATTAATTTTTGTTTTGTTTTTGAGACAAGGTCTCACTGTGCAGTCCAAGCTGTTCTTGAAGTCATAATCCTCCTGCATTTAGCCAGTCTCCTGAATGCTGGGATTATAGGTGTGTGCCATCATGCCTGGCTGAGATGTAATTTGTGCACTTTGTAACTTGCTTAACTTACTTAAAGTATAAAAAAAAAATCAATGATTTTCATTAATTCACATAACTGGAGAGCAATAACCACAATCATCTTTAGAAAAATGTCTTCATCATAAAAGGGAAACCTGTAACTAATGAGTAAATATTCTCCACTTTCCTCACATTCTTCTA
Source organism: Mastomys natalensis (assembly GCA_021653895.1). Taxonomy (NCBI): domain Eukaryota; kingdom Metazoa; phylum Chordata; class Mammalia; order Rodentia; family Muridae; genus Mastomys; species Mastomys natalensis. The sequence goes on from JAJTUV010003152.1 coordinate 311,719, forward strand.
GGCTTGTTGACCACTAATTTCACTATCTAACTCTACAGATGCGTCTTAATTGACTATTTCATGTGAAACAGAATTATAGAGTATATGGATTTTTTATTGGATATTTTCTTTATTTACATTTCAAATGTTATCCTTTTTCCAGGTCTCCCCTCCAGAGCCCCCCTATCCCATCCCCTCTCTCCTGCCTCTATGAGGGTGCTCTTATGGCCTTTTTTACATCTATGAAAATTCTACCAAGTTTCATGCACATTTTAATGCATATATTCTGTATCTGTATAACATATATACATATATATTATATATCTATATAACCTCTCTCTCTCTTTCTCTCTCTCTCTCTCTCTCTCTGCTCTCTCTCTCTCTCTCCCTCTCTCCTCTCTCTAAAAGATTTTCATATAGACAGGGAAAGCAGGTAGTCTAACTCCAGATCTTCACCTCTCCCTCCTTTCCTCCAAATCCAGTCCCCTAGCTTCATCCCAAGCCTTGTAGCAAACAACCTGCTACAGCTTCCCCTCCCCAACTTCCCCATTTCCAGAGATTCACACAGGTATTTCTCTCTCCAAACTTCCATCCCCCATCTCATCAGTTTATCTCAGCTCCAACTCCAGCAGGCATAAAAGAAACACTACTACAGCTTAAATTATATACTGACCCTCACACATTGATAGTGGGGACACTTCCATACCCCACTCTCACCAATAGACAAGTCATTCAAATAGAAAACTGCTAGACCTGAGTCACAAACCAAATGGACCTAATGATATTTGCTTGAGGAACATTTCACCCCCAAACAAATAATTTTACCCTTTTTCTCAGCAACCTCATGGAAATTTCTTCAAAACTGATGACATATTTGGACATAAAGCAAGTCTCAACATATACAAAGAAAATTGAAATCCCTGCATCCTATCAGACGACCATGGAATAAACCTGGATATCATCAATAACAAAAAGCTCAAACACTCATAGAAACTGAACAACTCTGTACTGAGTAAAAAATGGCTCAAGACAAAAGACAAAGAAACTAAAGATTTTCTATAATTCAATGAAAATGAATAGATGACATATTCACTCAAACTTACAGGACACAATGAAGACTGTTCTAAGAGGCAAGTTCTCAGCACTAAGTGCCTGCATGAAAATTTTATTGAGATCTCATATAAGCAAGCAAACAGCACACCTGAAATCTCTAAAGCAAAAAGAAAAAAAAACACATCCAAAAGAAGTAAGCATCAAGGAATAAACTCAGGACCAAAATCAATAAAATAGAAACAAAGAGAACAATGAAAAGAATCAAGGACACAAAGATTTGGTTCTTGAGAAAAATGAATGAGGTTGATAGATGCTTAGCAAAATTAACAAAAAGGTGGAGAGAGAATATCTAAATTTGAAAAATAGAAACGAAAAGTGGGATATAACAGCAGACACTGAGGATATCTAGAGGATCATAAGGACAAAACTTCAAATACTTGTACTCTGCTAAAGTTGCCCCCATAAACTCTGGGGAGCCTCCTCCATCCCAGGTCTCTGACATGTACTCAAGATGCCCCCCACCAGTTGCAGTTTAGGATTCATTCTCCTGGCCATCTGGCTTTTCTCTCTTATCTCTGTCCACACCTAATCCTGAAAGTTTCCTTCCCCTTCCCCTTCCCCTTTCCCCTTCCCCTTCCCCTTCCCCTTCCCCTTCCCCTTCCCCTTCCCCTTCCCCTTCCCCTTCCCCTTCCCCTTCCCATCCAGTTCCCTCCATCCATTCTGCCTCCCATGACCATTCTATTCCCTCCTTCTAAGTGAGACTCAAACATCCTCACTTGGGCTATCCATCTTGTTTTGCTTCTTTGGGTCTGTGGAGTGTAGTGTGGGTATCAGTGCTTTATGGCTAATATCCAATTATCAGTGAGTACATACTATGCATGTCCTTTTGTATCTGGATTACCTCACTCAGCATGATATTCTCAAGTTGCATACATTTACCTGCAAAATTCATGATGTTGTTTTTTTTAAAAGAATTATTTATTTATTTATGTATATAAGTACACTGTAGCTGTCCCCAGACACACCTGAAGAGGGCATTGAATCTCATTACAGATGGTTGTGAGCCACTATGTGGATACTGGGAATTGAATTCAGGACCTCTGGAAGAGCACTCAGTGCTCTTAACCACTGAGCCATCTCTCCAGCCCCAATGTTCTTGTTTTTAATAGCTTCATAGTATTCCATTGTGTAAATGAACTACATTTTCAGAATCCATTCTTCAGTTGAGGGACATCTGGATTCTTTCCAGTTTCTGGCTACTACAAATAAGGCTGTTATGAACATAGCAGAGCATATGTCATATCTGAGACTCATAGCAGTGGGAATATGGAACCTGAAGAGGCCACCTCCAGTAGCCAGGCAGGACTCCCAGTAGAGGGAAAAGAACACCAAGCCACCCACAAAACTTTCAACCCAAAATTTATACCATCTACAAGAAATGCAGGGACAAAGATGAAACAGAGACTGAAGGAAAGGCCAAACAAAAACAGGCCCAACTTGAGACCCATCACATGGGCAAGCACCAAATCCCTGACACTATTAATGATACTCTGTTATGCTTGCAAACAGGAACCTAGCATAACTGTCCTCTGAGAGGCATCATCCAGCAGCTGACTGAAACAGATGCAAAGACCCACAGCCAAACACTGGACAGAGGTTGAGGCATCTTATGGAAGATTTGGGGGAAGATTGAGAGACCTGGGTAAAATAGGAACTCCACAGGAAGACCAACAGTGTCAACTAATCCAGACACTTGGGGGCTCTCAGAGACTGAACCATCAACAAAAGAGAATACAGGGCTGGACCTAGCCCCCCCACCCCAGCCCGACACATATATAGCAGCTGTGAGCTCAGTCTTTACGCAGGTCCTCCAACAACTGGAGCAAGGGCTGTTGCCTGTCTGTGGATCCTGTTCCCCTGACTGGGCTACCTTGTATGGCCTCCAGAAGGGCCTAGCCTTGCAGATAGTTGATGTGTCAGTGTGAGGGGATACGGGGCTGGAGGGCTCTACCCTCTCAGAAGAGAAGGATATGGAGTAGGGACTGTGTAAGCGGAGAACATGGAGCTGAGCAGTGATTGGGATGTAAAGTGAGTACATAATTAATGGAAAAAAAAAACTTGTACTCCATACAAGTTTTTACATACTTCATACATAATATTTACTAAAAGTTAAATAAAGGTCAGATAAGCAATTTAAGCCGACTTATAACCCCTTAGTGAATTAGAAGCAGTAATTAAATCTGCTAACCCAAAGCCCAGGGCCAAATGATTTTAGAGCAGAATTCTATCAAGATTCTGCAAGGGGATATAATGCTGTCTTTTAGCTTCTGCAGGCACCAGACACACATGTGGTGCACAAACATACATGAAGGCAAAACATATACATATAAATAAATCTGTAAATAATTTGTATTAGTTCTTTGAGAATTTTTTTTATGATATTCTTTGATCATATTTACCCCCAACCCCTAACTCTTTCCACCTCCCTTCCCTACACACATAACTTGATGTTTCTTTTAAAAATTAGCAAGAGCAATATGTGCTGCCCAAATATTCTTAGATGTGTAGTCTTCCACTAGAGCACTACTTCTCTACTTTCTTTTTTAAAAACTTAAAAAAAAAATTTCCATTGTTTTTTCTTTGGATATTTTCTTTATTTACATTTCAATCGTTATCCCCTTTCCTGGTTTAACCCCAGAAACCCCCTATCCCATCCTCCCTCCCCCTGATTCTATGTGGGTGTTTCCTACCCTACCCACTCACTCCCACCTCCCCACCCTGACATTCCCCTACACCAGGGCATAGAGCTGTCCGAGGACCAAGGGCCTCTCCTTCCATTGATGTCCGACAAGACCATCCTCTGCTACATATACCGCTGAAGCCATGAGTCCCTTCATGTGTACTCTTTGGTTGATGATTTAGTCCCTGGGAACTCTGGGGGGTCTGGTTGGTTGATATTGTTGTTCCTATGGGGTTGCAAACCCCTTCAGCTACTTCAGTCCTTTCTCTAACTCCTCCATTGGGGACCCATGCTCAGTCCAATGGTTCTCAACTTTCCTAATGCTCTGACCTTTGATAGAGTTCTTCATGTTATGGTGATCTCCAACCATGAAATTATTTTGGTTGCTCCTTCATAATTGTAATTTTGCTACTATTTTGAATTGTGATACAGATATCTGATATGTGACCTCTGTGAAAAGGCTGTTAGATCCCCAAAGGGTCATGACCCACAATTTGAGAACTGCTGCCCAAGAGCATGGTGAAACCTACAAGGGTATATTCTTACAGAAAATGGTCTCTTCTCCAAGCAAATAACAAGTGAGAATTACCCCATGGCTATGTGTAGAATTTTGTACATAACTCCAGTTTCTATGCTGGGATTTGTTCTGGTTTAAACTTTCAAAGGTCTTGTGCATGCTGTTGGAATATCTGTGACTTCAAATATGAAGCTACCTTGATGTGCAGAAGACACTATTTTCTTAGAGTCCACTACCATCTCTGGCTCTTACATTCTTCAGGTCCTATATCACAATGATTCCTATGCCTTCTAGATGGGGTATAATATTATCTTAGTTTAGCTTCTATTGCTGTAATAAAACATAAGCAAAAGCAGCTTATGGAGGAAAGGGTTTGTTTCAGTTTACAGTTTCCCATCACAGTTCAACATCAAAGGAAGTTAGGGTATATAGTCAAGTCAGTAACCTAGAATTAGGACTGGAAGCAGAAGCAATGGAAAAAGAGTGCCGCTTACTGGATTGCTCCTCAGCCTGCTTTCTTATACAACTCAAGACAATTAGATCACATAGGGCATCACCTCCCATGGGCTGGACACACCTACATCAATTATTAATCAAGAAAATGCATGACAGACCTGCCTACAGGCAATCTGATGGAAGTATTTTCTTAATTGACGTTCTTTTTCCCAGATAACTGTAGCTTCTGTAAGTTAAAAACAAACAAAAAAAAACAAATGAACAAAACCCAGGTTACTTGTTAATCACCATCTACAGTAAATTGAAGCTTCTTGGATAAGGGTTGAGGGTTGAGGGTTGAGGGTGCATTGGTCTATGGGTATAATGATAAGCCATTAGAAACAGTTTTAATATTATGTCTATTTAGCAGAATAATAATTCCATGGGACTTGTGACATGTCTAACCACAGGTTATTGGCATACTAATGTTGTCAGGTCTGGCTTTCATCTTGTGGAGCTGCGTTTTAGTTCATTCAGAAAGTGATTGGTTACTCCTCTAGTTATTCATGCCACTATTCCACCAATGGACATGTCTTGCCAGCCAAGTAAATATTATCATACATGAGGTTCAGAGCTGGATATGATTGATGATTACTTTTTTTCTCTTATAACATGCACATCACCTTCAAGCACTAGGAAGTTAGCCAATGGGGATGTCTTCCAGATGAGTACCAGCTTAAGTTTTCGTGTTTTGTGTCAAGTATGTTTTGTCTTCAGCAATAGGGTCTTTTTGTCAAATTCTGGAGGGTAAGCAAGAGCAATACCTTTTGGAGACTGATGAAGTCACTATGGAAATTATTCAGTGACACCACTCTTAGGGATATAACCAAAAGACTTTGAATATTATTCTAAACATAGCTTCTCATTTATGTTCATTGCTGCTTTATTCACAATAATCAGGAAATAGAAACAGCCTAGAAGCCTATCAACTGATGAATGGATAATGAAAATGTAGTATATTTACACAAGAACTATTGTTTGGCTATTAAGAAAAATGAATTTTATAGATAATAGGTAGAACTAGAAACAATTATTCTGAGTGAGGAATCCCAGATCCAGAATGATAAATAGCATATATTTTCTCTCATTTGTGGGTGTTAGCTTGAATCTTCAAATATTTGGGTTTTATTTAGAATTCCCCTAGAAGTTGGGAAATTATTAAGAAACCATAGGAAAGGGTTTTTAGAGGAATGGAGAGAGTGCAGTTATACAGAAAAATTAAAAGGGAATAATAAAAGAGGAAGTGTAAAAATGGGTCAAGGAGCAGAGTGCAGGATCAGATGAGGGATAAATAACAATAAAGACCTTTTGAAAAAGTTGTATGGAAGCCTATTGTCTGTCTGTCTGTCTGTCTTCCCCCCCTCTCTGTGTATGTGTATAATATATATATATATATATATATATATTATATATATATATATTATATGTATGTGTGTATGTGTGTGTGTGTATGCGTGTTTGTATTTATATAGTTTTAAATGGAGTCACGTGATAACGTAGCATCAGATCCCTACTAAACTCTATACAAGCTAACAAACAAACAAACAAAATATTGACAGGACTGGGTTGGTTTTTTTCTTTTTGAGTTGTTGGCCAGTGACATCCTTTAGACTCTCCAATAAATAAATAAATGTTTTTAAAATGTGAGCTTATCAAGAAATCAAAATACAACATCAATAAAAACTGAATTGTTTTGTATAATCATAATAATCTAAAGTAAAACTTTAGAATGTGATACAGATAGAGTGGAACAGTGTGAGGTCAATAAGACAAAATGTCTATATACTGAAAAATTTTAAAAATTTCCAGATCTTCAAGTCCTGAATAGTATAAGATTCCACATATTTAAAGTAGGAAATTTAATACTGTTAGGATGTCAATTCTTTACTGTTTTTTACAGAAACATAACCCAATCACTATTTTTTTTTTTCGGGTTATGTTTCTTTTTTTTTTTTTTCTATTTCTAATTTTATTTTATTTTATTTTATTTTATTTTTTGCTTATTCACTTTATAACCTGTCCCAGTCACCCCCTCCCACAATCCTTCCCCATCTCTTCTTTTCTGAGTACCCCCTCCTCCTGTATCCCCCACCCTGCCACTTTAAGTCTCTGAGAGGCTAGGTGCTTCCTCTCCCATTGAGGCCAGATGAGGCACCCAGCTAGAAGACCATACTCCATATACAGGCTGCATGTTTTGGGATAGCCCCCACTCCAGATGTTTGAAACCTACATGAAAACCAAGCTGCACATTTGCAACATATGTGCAGGGAGGCCTAGGTCCAGCCCATGGAGCTAGATCTGTGTAGACTAGGTATGCTCCACGGTTGGTGATTCAGTCTCTGAGAGCTCCAAGGGTTCAGGTTGGTTTACTCTGTTGATCTTCCTGTGCAGTTCCTATCTCCTTAGGGCCAACAATCCTTCTGCCTACTGAGATTCTACCTCACGCCAGTCAGAATGGCTAACATTCAAAACACAGGTGACAGCAGATATTGGCGAGGATGTGGAGAAAGAACACTCCTCCATTGTTGGTGGGATTGCAAGCTGGTACAACCACTATGGAAAGCAGTCTGGCGATACCTCAGAAAATTGAACATAGTGTTACCTGAGGACCCAGCTATACCCCTCCTGGGCATATACCCAGAAGATATTTCAACGTGCAACAGGGCCACATGCTCCACTATGTTCATTGCGGCCTTATTTATAATAGCCAGAAGCTGGAAAGAACTCAGATGTCATTCAACAGAAGAATAGATACAGAAAATATGGTACATTTACACAATGGAGTACTACTCAGCTATTAAAAGCAATGAGCTCATGAAATTCTTAGGCAAATGGATGGAGCTAGAAAATATCATCCTGAGTGAGATGACCCAATCACAAAAGAAACACACATGGTATGCACTCACTGATAAGCGGATATTAGCCAAAAGCACACAATACCTAAGACACAACGCAAAAACCTCATGAAACTCAAGAAGAAGGAGGAAGACCAAAGGGAGGGTGCTTTTGTCCTTTTTAGAATGAATATCAAAAGATTCAACCAGAGCTCCCAAGATCTAAACCCAGCCTGAGAACAGACAGGGGCAAGCTGTCCTCTGAGAGGCTCTAACCAGCAGCTAACTCAGACAGATACAGACATCCAGATTCAAACACTATTTTTTTTTTATTGCAAATTTTTTATTGGAAATTTGTTTTTACATTTCAGATGTTCTCTCCTTACCCATTTCCCCCCTCCCTCCCAGGAACTCACTATCCCTTCCCCCTCCTCCTGCTGCCACGTTGGTGTACCCCACCCACCCTCCCCCGTACCTCACCTCCCACCCTCGAGTATCCCCCCCCCATGACGTCCAGCCTTCATGGGACCAAGGATCTTTTCTCCCACTTATATATAGCTCCCTTGCATATATAGCTGGAGCCATGGGTCCCTCCCTAAGCGCTCCAGGCTGGTGGTTTAGACCCTGGGGGCTCTGTTTGGTTGGGATTGTTGCTTTCCTCATGGTGTCGCGAATCCTCTCAACTCCTTCAGCCTTCACTCTATCTTCTCCATTGGGAACCCCATGCTCAGTTTAATGGTTAGCTGTGAGCATCTGCCTTTGAGTATGTCAGACTCTTGCAGACCTCTAAGGAGACAGCTATATCAGGCTCCTGTCAGCATGTACATCCTGACATCCACATCAACCTCTACCTTTGGTGACTGCACATAGGATGGATATCCAGGTGGAATGGTCTGTAGACGGTTCCTCCTTCAGTTTCTGTCCTGCACTGTGTCTCCATATTTGCACCCTTGAGTATTTTGTTACTCCTTCTAAGAAGGACTGAAGGCTCCCCTATTTGGTCATCATTCTTCATGAGCTTTATGTGGTCTGTGAGTTGAATCTTGGGTATTTCAGGCTTCTGGGCTAAAATCCAATAATCAGTGAGTGAATGCCATGTATGTTCTTTTGTGATTGGGTTACTTCACTCAGGATGATATTTTCTAGTTCCATCCATTTATATAAGAATTTATCAAATTCATTGTTTTTAATAGCTGAGTAATATTCCATTGTATAAATGTACCACATTTTTTGTATCCATTCCTCTGTTGAAGGGCATCTGGGTTCTTTCCAGTTTCTGGCTATTATAAATAAAGCTGCTATGAACATAGTGAAGCATATGTCCTTGTTATGTGTTAGAGCATCTTCTGGATATATACCCAGGAGTGGTATAGCTGGGTCCTGAGGTAGTGATATGTCCAATTTTCTGAGGAACCGCCAGACTGTTTTCCATAGTGGTTGCACCATCTTGCAATCCCACAATAATGGAGGAAGGAAGAAGTCAAAATATCACTATTTGCAGATGATATGATAGTATACTTAAGTGACCCCAAAAACTCCACCAGAGAACTCCTAAACCTTATAAACAACTTCAGCAAGGTGGCAGGTTATAAAATCAACTCGAACAAATCAGTAGCCTTCCTCTACATGAAAGATAAACAGGCTGAAAAATAAATTAGGGAAATGACACCCTTCACAATAGTCACACATAATATAAAATACCTCGGGGCGAATCTAACCAAGCAAGTGAAAGATCTGTATGACAAGAACTTCAAGTCTCTGAAGAAAGAAATTGAAGAAGATCTCAGGAAATGGAAAGATCTCCCATGCTCATGGATTGGCAGGATTAATATAGTAAAAATGGACATCTTGCCAAAAGCAATCTACAGATTCAATGCAATCCCCATTAAAATACCAACTCAATTCTTTACAGAACTAGAAAGAGAAATTTTGAAATTTATTTGGAACAACAAAAAACCCAGGATAGCGAAAACCATCCTCAACAATAAAAGAACTTCTGGAGGAATCACCATCCCTGACCTCAAGCTGTACTACAGAGCAGTAGTGATAAAAACGGCCTGGTATTGGTACAGAGACAGGCAGGAAGATCAGTGGAATAGAGTTGAAGACCCAGAAATGAACCCACACAACTATGGTCATCTAATCTTTGACAAAGGAGCTAAAACCATCCAGTGGAACAAGGACAGCATTTTCAACAAATGGTGCTGGTTCAACTGGAGGACAGCATGCAGAAGAATGCAAATCGATCCTTTTCTATCTCCTTGTACAAAGCTCAAGTCCAAGTGGATAAAGGACCTTCACATAAAACCAGACACACTGAAACTAATAGAAGAGAAACTGGGGAAGACCCTCGAATACCTAGGTAGAGGGGAAAAGTTCCTGAACAGAACACCAATGACCTATGCTCTAAGATCAAGAATTGACAAATGGGACCTCATAAAATTGCAAAGTTTCTGTAAGGCAAAGGACACTGTCAATAGGACAAAACGGCAACCAACAGATTGGGAAAAGATCTTTACCAATCCCACATCTGATAGAGGACTAATATCCAAAATATACAAAAGAACTCAAGAAATTAGACTCTAGGCAACCAAATAACCCTATTAAAAAATGGAGTAAGGAGCTAAACAAAGAATTCTCAACTGAGGAAATGCGAATGGCCGAGAAGCACCTAAAGAAATGTTCAGCATCCTTGGTCATCAGGGAAATGCAAATCAAAACAACCCTGAGATTCCACTTCACACCAGTCAGAATGGCTAAAATCAAAAACTCAGGTGATAGCAGATGCTGGCGAGGATGTGCAGAAAGAGGAACACTCCTCCAATCACTATTTTTTAAAATAGTCTAACACAATTCTTTTTTTCTAGCTCATAATTTATTTTTAAAAATTCTTTATTGGTTGTTTTATTTATTTATTTATATTTCAAATATTACCCCATTTTCCAGTTCCCCCTCCTCAAACCCCCTATCCTATCCCCCTGCTTCTATGAGGGTGCTCCCGCACCCACCCACTCACCCACTCCTGCCTTCCTGCCCTAGCATTCCCCTATACTGGGGCATCCAGCTTTCACAGGACCTAGGGCTCTCTCCTCCACTGATGCCCGACAAGGCCATCCTCTGCTACATATGCAGCTGGAGCTATGGGTCCCTCCATGTGTACTCTTTGGTTGGTGGTTTAGTACCTGGGAGCTCTGGGGAGTCTGGTTGATTGATATTATTGTTCTTCCTATGGGGTTGCAAACCCCTTCAGCTCCTCTAGTCCTTCCCCTAACTCCTCTATTGTGGTCTCTGCAAGCACAATTGCAAATGGTTCCACAGAACATAAGTTTGTTCTATATGTATATGCCACATTTTTCTGTATAAGTCTTTCATGTTTAATTACTCCGTGTCATGCTGTTGAATTCATAGAGTGAGATATTAGAGATACCAGTACCTTTCCTGTGTCTAAAAATCAAAACCAAATCAATTGATGCATGTTTTAAATAAGAGGTGAGTTGCTTACAAAGTTAAAGGACAACAGTAAACAGGTCAAATCCTGAAATACTGACATATAAATACTGACTTATAAAGAAACTAAAAATATTCAGGCACAAAATACTAAGCAAATTAATGGGGAAAACATGGAAGAAAAAAATAAATCTTCAGGTCCATTGGCTGACATTTTGCCAAAACAGTTTTAGATGGAAGTCTTGAATACTACCCAATAGACAAGTACTATTTTGCTTTAGCTTGCTAACCAGTTCAGCAGAGGGAAACTATTCTGAGAGAGAGAGTTTACAAATAAGTCTTTCAGCTAGCAACATCAGAGTACCTCACCCTTTATATGTACAACTTGAAGTTTGTCATCCTCAATGGATTAAGTGAGCACCACCATGAGAAACCTATATAGTCCTAGGGGACAGAAAAGACTGCAAACAAATGTATTTCAGTGGAGAATGTGAACCACAAAGAAGAGCTAAGCCAGAAGTAAATTATCTATACCAGAGCTCTGGAAGTTCATTAAGAGATAAAGTTAGTACCAAAGAGGCAATTTACAGGGCCTGAGACACAGGGAGAACCAGAGCCAGAGTTAGAGGCTGTTCTGGAGCTGCAGTCATTTAACCCACCAGGAAAAGTAGACTGAGCTCCCACTATAAACAGTGCATTCTAATCTAAGCAGTTTGAATTCCAGAGAAATGAGTGGCTTCTGTACCATCCACAGGATAAGCTGTAAAAGACAATACCTCCAAGTGGGAATGAAATCTGCACACTTACCATATGAGCCAGGAAGTTGACTTGTTTGTTTATTATTTTTCCATTTTTAAATAATCTTTATTTTTATTGAATGGTTTTGTTCTTTTGGGAGATGAGTTGTTTTACTGATTTAATTTTATTCTTCCCTGTTATCATCTCTTCTTCCTTCCTCCCATACACTTTTCTTCTCATTACCTTCCTTCTATCTTACTTCCTTTACCAATTCTCTTTCTATTTTGAGCAAAACAAGTAATGATAGAAGTATAGCAATACCTAATACTTTGAAATAATTGAAATAAATGGGATAGTAGCTGTTTAAAAGGTATGAATGAATCAGAGTAGCTATGAATGAGTAACTATATAAATTCTGCCACTGCCAATTACTAGCTATGAAAATTGAACAGTGCTTAAATTATGCCAGCTTCAGTTTCATGTGCAAAGTGGAGCTCTTAGTACTTCACTAGTATTGTGAGACACATGATGTACATTAGTTCATGTATACTCAACATGCAATAAATAGTATATAGTTTTCTATAATTCTAGTGTAGAATCCATGAAATAGGACTGAATATGTAAGGAAGGATAATATGAAGTGCCCTGTGTTTGCTAAATAAAGAATTGCACTATTACCTTCTAAATAGTATTCTAAGCAAAAATCAATGAGAACGTATCAGGGAGCAAGATTCCTGGTGCCACAAAGGAGAAATGATAAGAAAAAAGCCAATGGAGTTTGAAGGTAATTTATATAACATAATATACATTAGAGAAGGGAATCTAGATTTGCTACAAGGATATATCCTAGAAAGTAGGAGGGTGGCAGTGCCATTCACATATCTTAAATTTGAAAAGACAAAAGAGAGGAACAGTTTTTAGTGAAATAAAGAAGACAGTGTTGTGATAATTTAATGCAAAAAATAACAAATACAACAAAGCCCAGCTCCCTGAGAAGATGCTGGAAGGAGTGTAGTGGCAGCATATTTTCTTGGAGCTATCTAAATGCTACATAACAGATAAGTAAAAAAAAAAAAAACATAGATAATGCCTATAAGTAGGTGACAAGATAGTTCTAAGAACCACAAACTGCCAGCAGTAAAAAATAACTCACCATCACTTCTAAGGTTTGAATGGAATCACTTGGTATATTATGGGAAAGAGGGATTAAGCTTCAGGACTCTGGAAGACGTGAAACAGGAAATACAAAATGACTCATGGGTGTTTGTGGGAAAAGCCAAACTGAGAACAACTGCTGAAAGGCATGATTTCCCAACCCAACAGCAAATGAGTACAAAAGTCTGTGATGCTGGCTAAATGAGTTTAGTCAAGTCGTTAAGGTTCTGTGAATTCTGAACACTGAGTAACTAGGAGTTCCTTCTGGCATAGGCCTACACATCAAAGAAAAACTGGTAAGAATGGAACCAATTATAACTGGACAGAATAGAGAAAAGATAAGTCCCAGATAAAAGCAACTACAGAGTAAAAAGCCACCAAAAGTCTCAAAAAGAAAATGAATATAACTTTAAACGATACAAAAACAAAATCTCCAAAGAGAAGACAAAAGCTGGGAAATTAGAAAATATACCTTGAAAGTCTTTAATTTCTTTCTTTATTTCTTCCTTGACAAAGTCATCATTGAATAAGCATTGTTCAGTTTCCACATGGATGTGGGTTTTCCCTTGGTTCTGTCATTATTAAAGACCAGCCTTAGTAAATAAAATTTCCAATAAAAAAAAAAAGAAAATATACCTTGAAACATATATGACATAAATTTTCAGAAAAAATTTCCACAGAAAAAATTATTCTCAATATTTTTACAAAAAAAATCACTGCAAAAGTAGGGAGTTGGGGAGGATATGGAAGAGTTGTGTGGGGGGGGGGGAATATGATCAAATACATTTTCATGAACACCATAAATAAAAATATAAATTAATTATAAAATAAGTCTGTGAAATGAAAGGAAAAAGATCCAAGAAACCTTATTATAGAATATGAAATTGAGAGTCACAGAACAAATCAAAACCATAATCATCTATTTAACAAGCAAAACGACACTGAGAAAGTGATATAAGTCACAGAAAGCAATAATCTACTATAAATCAGAAGTAGAAAACTGAGATGTTAAGTGACCAAACCTGAAAAAAAATTTAAATATTAAAAAAACTGTTTTCAGGAATATATAACGAAACTAGAAGAAATACAGTGTTTAATAAAAATTTTTAGATTTTGCTTTGAGAGGCAAGATGCAGGAGATAAGATGACGGAAATCATTAAAGAGAAAGTAAGTGAAAATAATAAGTATTTTTAATGTAATAAAAATTAAAGATCGTTAAAGAGGAACTAACATTTAGAAACTATAAAATCAAGGATTAAGGCATTAAGAAGCTAAACAACAGGAAAAAAAAAAAACATCTTAAAAGCTGTAATTCAAGAAAAACTTAACAGAAATGTAAAAGGTTATAGACTTCATCATTAAAGAATATTATATGGCTGAAAGTCTAAGCAAAGATTAAGAAATACCAAGGCATATTCTTGTAGATTTATTGAACCATTAAAAAACAAAAGAATCTTCTACAGGCATCTAAATAGCAGTGTATTTTTCTGTAAAGACTGTGTGTGTGTGTGAGTGTGTGTATGTGTGTAGGTGTGCTTAGTGCACTTTCCCTTGGAGGCCTGAAGATCCCCCTGGGGCTGGAGTAAGAAGCTTATGAGTAAACCAAAGTAGGAGCTGGGAACCAAACTTAGATCCCCTGCAAGAGCAGAAAACTCTCTTAACTTCTTAGCCAGCCCTCCAGCTCTCCAGCTCCCTAGACCACAGATTCTTAACAAATGTTAGGTTTTCCCCAAAGGAACTTTTTTCATTGTCTAGAGACAATTCTGGCTGTCTCAAATAACTTGCACAGACCATAAATTTTACTAAATGTTCTTAAAAGTAGAGGACAGAACAGCCTACATGCAAAACTCTTATTCAGAAAAAAAAATATGTTGATATTCAGCTTTCCTGTCCTGAGCCTGGTCTATTGGTACTTATCTGGAATATCAACTACTTCAAGAAACAAAGGTGGAGGGATCATTTCAACTTGAGAGTTTGAGATCAGCCTGGGGGGAAAAAATAGTGAAATATGATATAAAACAATCTGGACAAAAAAACAGCAAATGATTTATGAAGGAAAAAATCAGTGACTATTACTTTTTTTAACAGAAACACTTCAAGCCAGAAAAAAAAAAAGAAGGAAATCTAACTTCTCAAGCAATGTAGCTATAACAGCCAGTTTTCATTTATTTTGCATTAAAGTGTATTAGAAAGAACCATCTTCAAAGCTGTAGGAGATAGCTTTGAACATCAGATTATCACTAGAAATAGGAGCTTTACTATCTTCCTTGGTTGCTACACCAGAAACTCCAGAGCCTTCTCACATAGGTGCCATCTTTTTTTACATTTCAGATGAGATCATGTAGGTTCAGTGTGATGCAGTGATAGAACTTATATGCCATTTTAGAAGGCTTTTTTGATGACTCCTGAAGAGAGGATGCTATCTGCCTGATACTTTCTTCTGTTTTACTATCTATTCAAGATAGAAATTCTCTCATTTTGGACTTGTTGCACATATAGGCAGGCAGTTGTTCTTGACTTCTGCACCATGAATGAGTTGTCTTGGCATTTTAACTCTTTCAACTCCATCCTGCTTTTGCCACTCTTCTCTGCATTTCACAATGTATTCTCAGTATATATGCTTAGTCTCATATTCTTATCTTTGGCAGAAACACGTATAATCTTGTAAGTACCCATAGCAAATTGTAACTTCAATATAAGGAATTCCATGAAGAGCTGGATGGTTCTTATCAAAATAAACTACACAAAGTTCATAGACACCAGTCTCAGTACCACTCCCCCTCCATTTTAATCTTTATTGCGTCTGTACAGCAGCAGCAATTAAAACACTTGACTTTTATGGTGTAGAATAATGACATTCCTGTTTACTAAGGTTAGTAAATAAAGTTCTCAAAGTTTTAAAACTCCATGACATGAAAGTGAATTTTCATGGTTAATAGACCTTTCTGGATTGTAGCTTCAATGTCTATAGCTTTCTCAGGTTAGACACATTTACTTGACACTTGATCAAAATTGTCCTGACTAATTTGCTAAATCTATAAAACTCATGCCACCTTCTGCATCTTGCAAAAGTTTTATGAAGTCATACACTTCTGATTAGATCAGCAGTGGTTCTTTCAAACTGAGCCTGGCCAGTGTCATATTTAAGTGAGTGCTACTAGAATCTTCTACTGTAAGATACAGCAAGTGGTTTTGAACAGATGAGGCACTTTCACATTTAACTTTCTCGAAGTGTCCTGAACCCTTTAAAATATAACAGTTTTGATGAAGTAAATCCTTCTCATTGACTTCCTGCATGATATGTAATAAGTAGAATGGTCAAAGTTTTTACTGCCCAAGAAAGTCTCCCTATTAGTAGATTTCACTTCAATATTTGCTGTTTGCTTCTAGGAAAAGAAATATTCAAAATTGTCATTTAAATTATAGTCAACAATGGTTTTGTCTTATATTTTATAAGCACATATGTATGTAATTTTGTTGCATTTACATAGGTCCTACATTGCAAGACATCTACTAACTGTGCCATTTCTGTAGCCACTGGTATATATGATTATATATATGTGTGTGTGTGTGTGTGTGTGTGTGTGTGTGTGTGTGTGTGTGTGTGTGCATATATACATATATAGAGAGAAAGATACCTATACCTATACACACACACCACACACACACATTTATTTATACAAAATAACATGAGCCCAGAAAGGGGAGTATATAGAGGAAAGATAAGTAAGCAGGTAATGGAGAAAATGGGGCCTGCTGGTCACAAATATGAGCAAAGTACAATTCCATATGTGTATGAGAATGTCATAAAGAAAACCATATTTTGAGATGTTGTTTCAGTATTAGTCCCAGGCTTGCCTGGAGCTTTGTATTTAGACCAGTGTGGCATCAAATACTCCAAGATCCACCTATTTCTGCCTCCCAAAATATTTCACTTGGTACTTTCAGTGAGGTAATAAATCTAATACTAGACTCCAAAAACTGCAAACATCACAAAAGGAGAAACAAATATTGTGCATTCTAGTTAAAGAATTCAATTCTTGAGCTGGATGCTCCATGTTAAGTATACTTGCTGTTTGTCCAGAGCTGTCAGTTCAGATCTGAGCACCTACTTGAGACCCAGCCCCCTGTAACTCCAATTCCTGGACTCTGTACAGATTGGACGACTCTGGATTTTCAGGCACCTTTGCTCATATGCTCATACCCACATGCAGACACACAGACTTAAATATAATTACAATTTAAAAAAAAAAATTTTAAAGAATGCAATTCCATCTATAGGTTCATGAACAGGAATCAATATGAAGTGAATAAAATTCTAGATTAAGTTGTAAATTGTAAGAACTATAAAGAACGCCATTTTTTATTGGATATTTTATTTACATTTCAGATGTTCTTACCTTACCCCATTCCCTCCTCCCAGGAACCCCTATCCCATCCCCCCTCCTCTCTGCTTCTATGAGTGTGTGCCCCCACCTACCCCCCACCTCACCTCCCACCCCCAAATTTTCCACACACACAGTGTCCAGTCTTCATGGGACCAAGGATCTCTTCTCTCACCTATACTTCCCTTGCTTATATAGCTGGAGCATGGGGTCCCTCCCTGAGCGCTCCCAGGCTGGTAGTTTAGACCCTGGGGGCTCTGGTTGGTTGGGATTGTTGCTTTCCTCATGTTGTCTCGAATCCTCTTAACTCCTTCAGCTTCACTCTATCTTCTCCATTGGGAACCCATTGCTCAGTTTAATGGTTAGCTGTGAGCATCTGCCTCTGAGTATGTCAGACTCTTGCAGACCTCTAAGGAGACAGCTATATCAGGCTCCTGTCAGCATGTACTTCTGACATCCACATCAGCATCTACCTTTGGTGACTGCACATGGAATGGATACCCAGGTGGAACAGTCTCAGACGGCCCTCCTTCAGCTTCTGTCCTGCACTTTGTCTCCATATTTGCTCCCTTGAGTATTTTGTTATACTTCTAAGAAGGACCGAAGCCCCCACCCCCACTTGGTCTTCATTCTTCATGAGCTTTATGTGGTTCTGTGATTTGAATCATTTCAAGCTTCTGGATTAAAATTCAATAATTGGTGAGTGAATACCATGTGTGTTCTTTTGTGATTGGGTTACTTCACTCAGGATGATATTTTCTAGTTCCATCCATTTACGTAAGAATTTATTGAATTCATTGTTTTTTAATAGCTGAGTAATATTCCATTGTGTAAATGTACCATATTTTTTGTATCCATTCCTCTGTTGAAGGACATCTGGGTTCTTTCCAGCTTCTGGCTATTATAAATAAAGCTGCTATGAACATAGTGGAGCATATGTCCTTGTTATATGTTAGAGCATCTTTGGGTATATACCCAGGATGGTATAGCTGGGTCCTCAGGTAATGATATGTGCAATTAAGAATGCCATTTTAAAACTTCATTTGACTGGGAAAATATCTGAGTAAAGTAGTTCAAGTTATTAGCAGACAAAATATAAGGAGAAGAAAAGGCTGGACTGGGCTTAAAGATGCAACATTTAACCAGCAAAACTAAATAGAGTTTAAATTACATATTCATAAATGCTAGCTGGGTACAATAGCATTCCCTTCAGCAAAAATAATTTAACATCAAATCTCACTAATGACAAATTTTCTCTCATTCATTTAGTCAATATAACATGTGATTGTTTTCCAAATTCATCTTGAAATGATTTGTTCCTTTTAAAATGTTATGGGTTTAATTACAAGGCAAGAAACACTTTAAAACAATGAAACTTTATAATAAAATGTCAAAGAAGAATTCACCTCAAATTCTGAATCTATTAGATAATTTTCCTGTGCAAATACATTTTTGCATGATGGATTGAAGTTTGCAAGGCATAATCATTAAGAATCAATGTTAATTTCTTGAATTTTGCTTAGTAGTAACTACTTTTAATTTGACAGTAAGACAACATTTTGGGTGGAAATAGTAAATGAGTTTTTAACATTTGAACTACATTTTGTATTTGTATAAGATCAGCTAATTATTCAAAATTCTTTCCTTATTAAGATAAAAAATGTCATATCTATAAACAATATGAAATAATAAACAATGTGTTCTTGTGATCTCATACAAAACATCATTGCAATGGTTTAGTGACCTCTACTGATTTGTTCATGAATATTTTTCAATCTATGTAGAAATGTAAGAACATAACACTTAATGAATGCTTCCTATGGGAAGGCAATAATGAAGCATAAGGAAAACACAATTGCTTAACTATTATTTTCTTCTGTTATCACTGTTTCATTGAAATATTCCATTGAGAAGCAAAAACCTAAAAGTTCAACAGATTTGCAGATAATTTCTTTTTATAACAAAGACACAAAAGAATGTATTTGTTGAAATACTGAATTTGATAATCCATAAAAAATAACCTTAAGACAACCAGTCACCAAGAATCATTTTATGTCCTGGAACTGATAACAGGTAGAAAGTATATATATGATGGTAAATTTGATGGGCTAGAAAATGTGGTGCAGAAAGATCATTACAAATGTCTTTTATGTTTTCACTAGTTTTGAATGAAAGAAAGAAAGTATTTGAGATATGCTATTCTAGACTTGTTGACATGATGTTATTTGTGTGGGGAGTAATTAAATAGGGTCTCATTATAACCTAGGCTAGCCTCAAAAAATCATTAATATAGCAAGAATAACTTTTATTTTTTTTTTAAATTTTATTTATTTTGTGTTATGAATGCTTTGCCTGCATGTATGTATTTGCTTCACATGCATGCCTGGTTCCCATGGAGGTCAAAAGAAAGTACCAGATCCCTGGGAACTGGAGTTTCAGATGTTTATGAACTACCATGTAAGTGATAGAAGTTGAATTCTGGTTCTTCTACAAGAGCAACAGTGATCTTAAGCACTGAACATCTCACTAGACTCAAATATAAGCTATATTTGTTCTCCTAATCATCTTTTCACCACCTCCCAAATGCTTGGACTGAACAAATGTGTCACCCTGCCCATCATGCTATTGTGGAAGGGAAGGGTAATGGTACCTTTTATGGAAAAAAAAAAAAAAACAATCCTGGTAGGCTTGGGCATTTCAACACATGGTCAAGTTGAAAATAAAGTATAAACATATCTGAAACATCATAGAAATTATTGGTATGATGGTGAAAGGCATGTGGCTTAGAAGAGAAAGACTCATAGGAAATAATTCAATAATATCAAGAATAATTCATTAATACTTGATCTTTTAAAGTCAGATGTGGTGGGTACACATCCATTATTTTGCAATTAAGAAGATGAGGCAAGGCGATTATGGGTTAAAGGCCAGTTTGAGCTACATAGTAACTTCTACTCCCTTCCATAAAACCTTTGACCCAAATTTTTTTCTGCCTACAAGAAGTGCAGAAATAAAGATGGAGCAGAGATTGAGAGAATGGCCAACTAATGACTGGCCCAACTTGAGACCCATTGCATGGGAAAGAGTCAACCTCTGACACTCTACTATGATATTCTGCTATGCTTGCAGACAGGAGCCTAGGATAAACTATCTTCTGAGAGGCTACACCCAGCAGTTGATGGAAACAGATTCAGTGACCCACAGCCAAATAATAGACAGAGGTTGGAAAGAGGACTAGGGGGCTTAAATGGTCAAGAATAGCACAAGAAGACTTAGAGAGACAGCTAACTGGGCTAGTGGGAGCACACAAAGATTGAACCACCAACCAAAAATGGGCTGGGCTTAGGCCTCTTACATACATGTAGCAGATATGCAACTTAATCTTCATGTGGTCCCCTAACAATTGGAGTAGGGGGCAGGGGAGCTGTCTCTGACTCTGTTTTGAGCCTTTGACTCCCTTCCCATAGCTGTGCTGCCTTGTCTGACCTCAGACAAGGAGAGGATGAGCTTAGTCCTACTATGACTTGATGCACCAGATTGGGTGGGTACCTATGGAGGGTGGGCTCCACTTCTCTGAGGGGAGAGGAGAGAACTAGGAGAGAGGTGTAAAAGTGGCACTGGGAGGGAAAGAATGGATGCGGGGGTCTATGAAGGCTGTAAAGTAAATAAATAAACAATCAATGGAGGAAAACAAAGAAAGTTCTTAAAGTTAGCAGATAAATACACACATATTGAATATTATTGAAATAATTAATTGAATGTTTTGGTTCAGTGCTCAAATATCTTATGACAAACAGCCTCCTATGCAAAAAGAATCCCTCAACTAGGGGCCATGCCTAACCTCTGGATATGACCTTTACAGTTTTTCTCTCATCTT
This sequence comes from Mastomys natalensis, assembly GCA_021653895.1. NCBI lineage: Eukaryota > Metazoa > Chordata > Mammalia > Rodentia > Muridae > Mastomys > Mastomys natalensis. The sequence continues at coordinate 332,940 of JAJTUV010003152.1, forward strand.
GGTTGGGCATTTCAGCTAATGTCATCTCTGGTTAAGGGATGGGACCACCCATCCATCTCAAAAATATTAACACAGAATTGTTCCTGTCTGAAGGAAATGTAGAGACAAAGAGAGGAGCAGAGATTGAAGAAAAGGCAATCCAGAGACTGCCCCACCTGGGGATCCATTCCATCTGCAGACACCAAACCCAGTCACTATTAACAATGCCAAAAAGCAAACTGCTTGCAGACAGTAGCCTGGTATGGCTGTTCCCTGAGAAGCTCTGCCAGAGCCTGACCAATACAGATGGAGATGCTCACAGCCAACCATCAGATGAGCACAGGGACCCCAGTAGAGGAGTTGGGGAAGGACTGAAGAAGCTGAAGGGGTTTGCAATTCCATAGGAAGAACAATATCAACCAACCAGATCCCCAGAGCTCCCAGGGACTAAACACCAACCAAAGAGTACACATGGAGGGATCCATGGCTCCAGCTGCTTATGTAGGATTGCCTTATCTGTATCAATGGGAGGGGAGGCCCTTGGTCATGGGGAGACCCCAGTGTCGGGGAATGCAAGGGCTGTGAGGCAGGAATGGGTGGGTGAGGGAACTCCCTCACAGAAGAAAGGGAGAGCGCAGAAGGGATAGGGGGTTTGTAGAAGGGAAACAGGGAAGGGGGATAACTTTTGAAATTTAAATAAATAAAAGAATCAATTAAAAAAATCGTCCAGTCCCCAGCCTTATGCCAGCTTAGTAGCAGAAAACTTGCTGTAGCCTCCGTCCCTCAACCCCATCTCCAGTGAATCACATAGATTTAACTCCTCCTAACTTCCCTCCCTCCATTCATTGCATTATCTCAGGACAGCTCCAGGCCCTTCCTGGGAATCCCAGGCCACTCCTGCTAGGGAAACAGATAAACTGACCTCATATTTTACTTCTCTCCCTGTTCTTTCAAGTCCAATCCTCCAGTGTCATCCCCAGCTCTGTAACCCATTGTGACATTCCATTCCTATCTGCTCTCATCTCCAGTGTATCACACAAATCTTCCCCTCCTAACTTTCTTACTCTCAGCCCCTATCAGTTGGACAAAACAGCAGCCTACATAATGGGAAAAGAATTTTACAAACTAAACATCTGGTAGATAGCTAATATCCAAAATATGTCAAGAACTCAAGAAACTATGAGCATTGCTCATGCATCAAAAAATGAAATTATCAGGTAAATGGTTGGAATTAGAAAAAAAATCATCCCAAGTGAGGTAACCCAGACACAGAAATACAAATAAGATAATGTACCCTCTTATATGTTGATATCAGCTATTTTAAGACAATGATAACCAAGATACTATTACTAGAACCACAAAGATTAGGTATTGAAAAGGGGGATCCTGACAGGGTGCATATAAAGGGAAATAGATAATTATGGATGGTGGGGGTTAGAAAGAACAAGTAGAGAAGGGGGAGATGAAAGCAGCAATATTGGAGAGACATAAACACCAAGCCAGTCACAAACCCCTGATCTACAATGGTGTCCTATCTGTAAGATATGCTAGAACAATGGTGACAAAAACTTGTGGGAGTGACCAGCAAATGTCTGATTTGACTTAAGGCCTACTCCACAAGGTGGAACCCATAACTGACACTGCTTCATTTACCAAGAACATGAGACTAGATAGTCTGGGGACCTAGGGTAAAATAAATAATATTGTTCTAAAAACAACATACAAAACCAAACAATCAAAAAAAAAAAAAAAAAACCAATAGCACTAACATGTCATTTTACTTAGCACTAACATGACTCCTGATAACATTTTAGTACACTCAACTGAAGTTGTTAAGGGAAAAATAAAAGCATAACACCCAGAATTAGTCACGGAAGTACTTTTATAAATTCAGTTTAAGTTGGGTGGTGGTGGTGGATGTCTTTAATCCTAGCATTCAGAAAACAGGCAGGAGGATCTGTCGCCAGCCTGATCTACAGAGAGAAGAAGGCTACAGGGCTCCAAACCAAAGACAACAGGAGAGAGAGAGAAGTTTAAAAATAGCAGTGTAGACTCTACGTCATTTGTCTGATTATTACTTAAGAGGTAAAGAAGATGGGTCTGGAGAGATAGCTTAATGATGAAGAGCATTCACTGCACTAGAAGTGCAATGTGATTGCAAGCACCTCTGCTGGATGAGTCACTACTCACTGTCTGTAACTCTAGCTTCAGGAGATTCAGCACCCTTTTATTTATTTGGCTTCTGTGTGCACTGCATTCACAGGCACCTATCTACGAGGGGACACACACACACACACACAGACATACAGGCAATTAAAAATAAATCTTAATAAAAGAAGGGGAGAAGAAAAGATGTTCTCTTTCTGAGACAGCTACATTTAAATATCCCATTGTTTTCTTTAAGCATACAAGTGAAGTAGAGCACAAAATATTTTTGAGGAGGCAATTAAAGTACTTACTAATAATGGATTATTGGTAATAGGGAGAATGGAAGGTTCACTAAATACCTTAACTGTCCACTTATTTTTCAGTAGCTGTGGCCATAAACAATGCACTATTTACAGTCTGTCAATAGTCCAGAAAGCCAAATGCATAACTTAGTATCAAGGGCTAAAATGATGTTGCATGACTCAAAGGAGTGTTCCAGTTTAGTTTCATGGATTCTTGGAGAAAACAGAAAATTGCTGGGTCAGAGAGCAAAGGCAGCAAACATCAAGTTTTCAGTGAAAGATTTCTCACAATTCCCGGAAGTTTCTTTCATTTTGAATTTCTTTCTAGCAAATACAATGAAAACTTTTGTTGGGGCCAATCTTTTTTTAAGGATGTTTGTATAGCAAACAACTTTAGAAGATACAATGCCTCCTTGTGGAGCAAATGGAAGATATTTGAATGGGCTATAATAAAGATAGTATCCTCTTCAAGGACAAATGTTAGGTAGGTTTGCCCACAGTTCCTTTGAAAGACTGATGCTGGGCTGTCATGATGACTCAGTGGGTAAGGGCACTTGACTTCATGCCTGAGGAAGTGAGATTGATCCCCAGTACCCACACAATGGAAGGAGAGAACCAATTCCCATGTTATTCTCTGATCTCCCCACACAGAGCATAAAACGTTTGCATGTGCTCAGGATCCTTTAGCTGTGATGAAAACACTTAGGAAAGCAAGCATCTACCTGGGCATCTATCTGTCTGTAATACCTTCATGATAACCAGAGTATGTTTCTGTCCATTTGGATTGCTGTAACAGAATGCCATAGAGTTAGCAAATCCTAATATTTGTTTCCAGCAGTTCTACATTCTGGAAGGCCTAAGTACCAGAAAAACCAAATGTCTGATGTAGGCCATCTTCCTGGTTTACAGTTAGCCACCTTCCCATATCCTCACATCTTCTCAGATCTTCCTAATGAGGAAGGGAGCAGGGTTGGGAGCAAGGCAAACTATATCCTGTCCCCTTTTACAAGGTCACTCATTTTGTCATGACAACTCAAACACTATGAGGTAATTTACCTCTCCAAAGGCCCACTCCTTAGGTTAACATCATGTTGGGAGTTTGGACACACATTTTTCAGTTCATAATAGGAACAAAGGGGGAACAAATACAACCGGGAATCTCATGTTGTCTACAAGCCAGAATAACAAAATCTGTTTCTTGTCTTCTATCAGTATTATGAAATTGATGTCAGTCTAACATGATAAAACTGAATACAGGGCTAAATTTCAGACCATTCATAATTCTTTCCAAAAATGTATTAGTATATATTAATTGTACCTTGTGATGGGATACAGTGTGTTATTTCTATTCACACGTGAAGCATGAACTTTTCAAATATGAACTTTTCAAAAACAATTCCCTTTTTTAATTGGTTATTTTATTTATTTACATTTTCCAGTTTCCCCTCTGCTAAAAGGAGAAATTCTGAGTTAAAATTTTTGAGATGGGTGGATGGCCCCATCCCTCAAGCAGGGGCCTTGCTTAACCTCTGGATATGGTCTCTACAGGTTCTCCTTCCCCTTTGTTGGGTATTTCAACTAATGTCATCCCTGTTAGGTCCTGGGAGCCTCTTGCTTTCCTGGCATCTGGGACTTTCTGATGGCTACCCCAAGTTCCCCATCCCCCACTGCTACACACCTCTGTTCAATTTCCTGACCCTCTATACATCTCCCCTGTCTCCTCCTACACCTGGTCCTGCCCTTTTCCTCTCCCCCTTCTCTTTCCCTCCATCTACCTCCTGTGATTATTTTGTTCCCCCTTCTAAGTAGGACTGAAGTATCCACACTTTGGTCTTTCTTGAGCTTCATATGGTCTGTGAGTTGTATCTTGAATATTCTGAGCTTTTTTTTCCTAATGTCCATTTATCAGTGAGTGCATATCATATGTGTTCTTTTGTGATTGGGTTACCCCACTCAGGATGATATTTTCTAGCTACATCCATTTGCCTAAGAATTTCATGAAGTCATTGGTTTTTTTTTTTAAATTAATTTATTTTTATTGGATATTTTATTTATATTTCAAATGTTATCCTCTTTCCAGGTTTCCCCTCCAGAAACCCCCTAACCCATCCTTCCCTCCACTGTTTCTATGAGGGTGCTCACACATCCACCCACCCACTTCTGTCTCCCTGCCCTGGCATTTCCCTACACTGGGGTATCCAGCCTTCACAGGACCAAGGGCCTCTCCTCCCATTGATGTCCAAAAAGGCCATCCTCTGCTACATATGAAGCTGGAGCCATTAGTCCCTCCATGTGTACTCTTTGGTTGGTGGTTTAGTCCCTGGGAGCTCTGGGGGGGGGGGTCTGGTTAGTTGATATTGTTGTTCTTCCTATGGGTTGCAAACCCCTTCAGCTTCTTCAATCCTTCCTCTAACTCCTCCATTGGGGACCCCGTACTCAGTCCAATGGTTGGCTGCGAGCATCTGCCTCTGTATTAGTCAGGCTCTGGCAGATAGTTTTATCAGGCTCCTGTCAGCATGCACTTCTTGGCATCAGCAATAGTGTCTGGGTTTGGTGTCTGTATATGGGATGAATCCCCAGGTGGGGCAGTCTCTAGATGGCCTTTCCTTCAGTCCCTGCTCCATACTTTTTCTCTGTATTTCCTCCCTTGAGTATTTTGTTCCCCCTTCTAAGAAGGGCTGAAGCATCCACACATTGGTCTTCCTTCTTCTTGAGCTTCATGTGGTCTGAATTGTATCTTAGGTATTCCAAGCTTTTGGGCAAATATCCACTTATCAGTGAGTGCATACCATGTGTGTTCTTTTGTGATTGGGTTACTTCATGCAGGATGATATTTTCTAATTCCATCCATTTGCCTACGAATTTCCTGAAGTCATTGTTTTTAATAGCTGAGTAGTACTCCATTGTGGAAATTTTCTGTATCCATTCCTCTATTGAAGGACATCTGGATTCTTTCCAGCTTCTGGCTATTATAAATAAGGCTACTATGAACATACTGAGGTATGTGTCCTTATTATATGTCGGAGCATCTTTTGGATATATGCCCAGGAGTGGTATAGCTCAGGTAATACTATGTCCAATTTTGTGAGGAACCACAAGACTGATTTCCAGAGTGGTTGTACCAGCTTGCAATCCCAGCAACAATGGAGGCGTGTTCCTCTTTCTCCGCATCCTCACCAGCATCTGCTGTCACCTGAGTTTTTGATCTTAGCCATTCTGACTGGTGTGGTGGAATCTCAGGGTTGTTTTGATTTGCATTTCCCTGATGATTAAGGATGTTGAACATTTCTTTAGGTGCTTCTCAGCCATTCAGGATTCCTCAGTTGGGAATTCCTTGTTTAGCTCTATACCCCATTTTTTAAATATGGTTATTTGGTTCTCTGGAGTCTAACCTCTTGAATTCTTTATATATATTGGATATTAGCTCTCTATCAGATGTAGGGTTGGTAAGGATCTTTTCCCAATCTGTTGGTTGTTATTTTGTCCTATTGACAGTGTCCTTTGCCTTACAGAAACTTTGCAATTTTATGAGGTCCCACTTGCCCATTGTTGATCTTAGAGCATAAGCCATTGGTGTTCTGTTCAGGAAAATTTCCCCTGTGCCCATGTGTTCAAGGCTCTTCCCCACTTTCTCTTCTATTAGTTTCAGTGTATCTGGTTTTATGGGAAGGTCCATTATCCACTTGGACTTGAGCTTTGTACAAGCAGATAAAAATGGATTGACTTGCATAAATGTACCACATTTTCTGTATCCATTCCTCTAATTTCTTGAGTTCTTTGTACATATTGGATATTAGCCCTCTATCACGTTTTCCCACTTCCTTTGTGTATCATTCTCAGTCTCTAAAAAACACTGTCTTAATTTCAAGTTGATTTTTTTAACATTCAGAATATTAGAGACAACATGCAATACTTGCCTTACCATGTCTGATTTATTTTTACACGTAATGTCTTCCACTGCCATCTGTGTTGTTGCAAATGCTAGAATTTCATTCTTCTCTGTGGTCAAATAATAGGGCATATTGCACGCTACTTATAAGTAGAACTCCACATTCTGTTCATTCATTCATCTACTACTGGTGGCCTACACTGATTCCATATCTTAGCGGTAATGAATGTTGCTATAAGTGTAGGCCTACAGATATATTTTTTAAATAGGTATTTAGAATGGTCTAATGAGATTTTTTAAGGAGATGTAAATTCAGATGGGTATGGAGGTAAGGGATGGATCTGGTGTGAGTTGAAGGAAGGGTTGAAAATGATAAAAATAGATTATATGAAATTCTCAAAGAATTAATACCACATTATTCTTAAAGTTTAGTGTAAAAAAAAAAACCTAATCAGCTGGGCAGTGGTGGCGCATGCCTTTAATTCCAGCACATGGGAGGCAGAGGCAGGCAGATTTCTGAGTTCGAGGCCAGCCTGGTCTACAGAGTGAGTTCCAGGACAGCCAAGGCTACACAGAGAAACCCTGTCTCAAAAAACCAAACCAAAACAAAACAAAAAAACCTAATCAAAGTAATAATAGCAGAAAACTTGTCTATTTGTGGAAAAGACTTGATTCTCTATGTGCCTGATGCCTATAGCCATACTATGAAAGATTTTCACCATACAGTATTATAGTTAAGCTGTCAAAGCTACAAGATAAATAAATCCTCTGAAATATGCAAGACAAATTGATAATCCACATGTAAAAAAATTCATTAAGTCCAATTTGTGTTCTTCAGATACTCATGGGTGTGTGGCTAAACTCTGGAAAGTGGCTAACCTACCAGGGGTCACTGACTTAGTAAAAGTTGACTCCCCTTCTCCCAACCACTAACCTTGCCATAGGTCCTCACCTAGGACTGAGAATTTGTGCTCATCTACCTCCTTGCCCATGCATTGTGTATGCTGTCATAACCACTGTGACTTCATATATGCAAATTCCCTCTTGTGTCCAGAAAATACTGTTTTTTGAAAATTCATCCATGACCTCTGCTACTTACAATTTTTCTAACCCTTTTTCTGCAATGATCCCTGAACCATAGAGGGACAGGTGTGATATGGATGTTCTTTTACACTCTGTCATCTCTTACTTTCTGTATGTTGACCAGTTGTGGTTTAATCACCATCATCTGCAAGAACATACTTCTCTGATGAAGGCCAAGAGATAGACTAATTTATGTGTTTATAAATAAATCACTATTAATTGGTTTAATGCTATGGTACTGAGTTCCAAACTTCATCACTACTGGTTATCTTTCATAGTGCTAAACATGTTATGCACAGGTCAAGAGGAGAAATGTAATTATCAATCTTATCCAGCTGTGAGCCCCACCAGTGATTGGCCTGTGAAGCTATGCTCACTGGCTCAAGTAGCTAACCACTTTCTGATTGGACAAAGTTTCTCTCTGTAGTCCAGGCTATCCTGGAACTCTCTCTATACACAAGGCTGACCTTGAACTCTCAGAGATTCACTTGCCTCTGTCTCCCAAGTGCTGGGACTAATGGTGTGCACTACCACCACCAGACTTTCAAACTGTTTTAATACATCCACCTTCAAGTTCAGATCCTAATTCTTGCAGTTGGTCTGTTATTGAAGCTTTCAACTCTATTTTTATTTGACCTATTAAACTCTTCATTTCCAAGATTTTGGATTTGTTCTTTAAATGGTTTTTGCTGAGTTTTTAAATTTTATATTTGTATTATCTTCCAAATTTCATGTAGTTATGAATTAGCTTTTTTATAGCAATTCTTTCAAATAATTTGGCAGGCATGACATCTACATCAATTTCTTTGGGATATATCACTAGAGGATTATGTTTCTTTGAAGACAGCATATTAATTTGTTGTGGTTTTTTTTTTTTCTGTTTTTTAGTCATCTACATTGAAGTTTCTTCATTTAGTGAATGAGTTATCATTATTACCTAAGTGTATAGATTTGAGTTGTTAGTAATAGACTTCCATTCAATATGTGTCTTGGACTTTCGTTGTGTCATGCAGTGCTGTGTTTGCTTTCAGCTAAGCATCATATATACCCTTTCTATGCTTTTTGCCTGTGGCAGATGACTTTGTTTATAGTGAATATTGTAGCAAAATTGAAGGGGCCCATTATCTCTGTGGATTATGCAAGAGAGTTCATTATAGAATTTCAGATAAGTAGCAGTGATGTGGGTATTCTTACATTGGAGGTAGAGGACCCTACCAGGTAATTGGACATTCCTCAGGAACTATTCATACTAACTATGCTATCAACGAGGTCCTCTCACACTGGCAACTCTTAAAGTGATAAAGAAACTGAAGTGCTTGTCCTCAAACCAGTCAGTTAGGTTGATATGCTTAAAGGATCGTTGTAAGAATTGAAGCAAGAAGTCTGTGCTGCTCACATCCTATCATAATGATAGTTCATAGACTAGGAGTAGATGTGGGCATTCAGCACTAAGAACACCATAGATGAGGTATTGTGGTGCTCCTCACTACCAAAAGTAGTGCACTGCTGCTGGTGTTATATGACGACATCAGGAAGATCCTTTTGGCCTTCTTTGGCTATGTGTGTCAGAGAACAGATAAGGGATTTCTCTCCCCTTTCCTATTTCTTTATCTCTAATATGCTCTGGAGACATTATGACATCCAGAGCTATGAATCACATTGTAGAATTTCAGTTAAGTAGCAGTGATGGAAGACCTTTCCATGTCACCCAGGCCTAGCAGCAACTTAGAGACATGGTGCTTCCTCACTTCCTTGTTGGTTTTATGAGCCTGAGAATGGCAGAGACAGAAAGAGTATTTTCACTCCTGAGTCTGGTATCAGTTGACATATGGCTGATTATGCCCTTGATTTGGGGGCTGGGGCACAAATACCCTTATATCTTTATTATGCCTTATGACTACATTTATTTCCCTCCATGTGACAACATGTATACTGTCTAGTACAAAACACCCAGCTAGCTTAGGTTACAGTCAGTCTCCCAAGCTGAGATTTCAAGGTACCCACCTGCTAAGCCAACACTGTGGAATGTCTATGATGTTGCAGAGAAGTGAAAATTCAGGATTTCCTTCCTCCCATTGCAAACCCAGACAACAGATAACATCTCAGGATGATTCCAGGTTCCAGAACTTTGGGGAGTTGTCTGGAGATGATGTGATATGCTTTTCCAAAGGAGGACTGCCATGCAGATAACCAAGTTTCTTATCTAAGTGTGCTGCAAACCCATAAGATTGTGAAACCTTACAGTAATTACAATTGGCAGGATTTGTACTAATACAGTTTGGTAGGACTCTGTTTTCCATCTTTTGTGCCTTCAAAAGGGAGACACACACTCCCCATAACTGTGCAGTCATGGTATCAAATGATGGTACATTGTGTGTCTTTTTATGTTGTTGTCCTCGGTTTCTGAATCTTAAAAGCTTTCTTGGTGATATTAAATGCAGCCCCATCGTTATTCACATCAATATGTAGTTATGTTGTTGCTTTCTTTCTAATGGAACTCTAATACCAGACAAAAGGGAAAAAAACACTATAGAAAATTTGTACTATAGTTATGTATACTGGAATGTTTGAAAATAGTATACTGATATTCGAAACTTTGAAATTCATCAAAACAATTTAAATTGATGGATGTATAAAAGAAAAATAGGCACATATTTAATAAAGCACAGAGATTAAAATGCTAATGCTAATGCTTCTATGGAAGAAGTGAAAGGCATCTTTACTCTGCTATTATGACGAATGCCTATTCACAATTTGTGACTGATTTCTGGACCATTCTGGATGGCTACCACTTGGCTCAGGAAAATTCAGTCCTGTGGATATTCAGCCTTTGGGATCCTCCTATTTCTCTGACCTCTTTCATGAAACTTTGGTTGCTTTTGCATATGATGACAGATAAAAAATATCAAAGTAAGGAAGATGAAGTTGGGAAAGTAGGTTTAAGGGAGAGACAGATAATAGATAATCTTTACTTTTTTTGTTTAGATGATTCACACAAGCCCGCCAAAGTAACAAAGGAAGCTACAATGAAAACACAATAGTGTTCATTTGCCTGCCATTTCTTCTGTAGGTTATCTTTTGGAAGCTTAGATACAATGAATAGACGTATTAATCTTGGGAATTCTAGAACTTTGCATTTCATTGTTTTCTACATTTTACTGTGAATGTTTTCAAATATCCAAAAATAGAACTAATTGCAGGGAAAAGCAATATAATCATCACTTAGAGTCCAGAAATTAGCATTTTAATATCTGTGCTTTATTAAATATGTGCCTATTTTTCTTTTATAATCCACCAATTCAAATTGTTTTGATGAATTTCAAAGTTTCAAATATCAGTATACTATTTTCAAACATTCCAGTATACATAACTATAGTACAAATTTTCTATAGTGGTTTTCTTCCTTTTGTCTGGTATTAGAGTTCTGTTGTCTACAAATAATACTGGCTCAGAGTTATGAGGAACACTCATTTGCTACATCATACCTGCAAGTCAAAAGCTCCGTACAACATAGCTGGATTCTCTCCTCAAATTAGTAACAGGCTTAAATCCAGGGACCAAGTCAACTGAATTTTCATCCAGAAATTTGAGGGAAGAATTTACTAGTCTGTTCATTGTATAGTATAGTTCCTTGTATCTACTGGCATAAGGTACCTGACTTCTTAGTACCTGTAAACCAAGGGCTATTCTCAATTCCTAAAGACCACTCATATTACTTACGATTTGTTTCCATTTACACCTGAGGCTCACAAATTAGTAATGAAGAATGTCTCTTGTACTGAATCTCTTGTGCTTTGAATTGTTTGATTTCTTATTCTCTGACATTTACACCCAGATTGGAATCAAGAGTACAGACTCACGTATATTATCAGTCTTTCTTAGAGGCAACTTCTAACTCTTCAAAGGGGTTTTCTACTTCATTTTCCTTAGGATTATATCAGTAACATAACCTAGACTTCAAATTTATCCTGTGATTTGAAAGATAAATATGCTGGTTGATACATTCCATAAGTTTCAACAAACACACCCCATGAAGCTGCAGAGTAATAGAAAAACCAATATATTTAATTTTGTAAGAAAACTGTCAAGATGTTTCAAAAAGTGGTTGTGCCACTTTATACTCCCACCAAGGAACAGGGTTTGGGTAGCTTCAAGTCATTACTAACATTGTATGTGGTCACATTTAATGTCAGCCATTCTAGCAAATTGTAATCATCTGTTACTGTGCCTTCCTTTGTTTCTTATTTCTTTGTTGACTGTTTTTGTAAATGGTTTCACATGTTCATTGGTCATTTGTGTGTCTTCCTTTGTGAAGTGACTGTTCAAATATTTTACACATTTTAATATGGGTATTTTATGATTAAGAACTTATTTACATATTGTGCATTCCAGTCTTGATTCAATTACATGTCTTTGCAAATATTTCTTCTAGTTTGTGGTTTGATTAGTAATTTCCTTAATGATGTGTTTTGATGAGCAGCTTTAAAATTAGATGAAGTCTAATTGACTTTTAAGCAAAATGTCACTGTGGGTCATGAAGGAAAAGATGTCCATCAACAAAAAAACAACATGTTACCCACAGGGACAGGAAGTAACTCCAGGGATGAGGCCTCTTAGTGCCTGTTTGTGGTGTATTACTGCTTAAAATTACCAGTTAATATATTTATTCACAAGTACAAAAATAACAGGGTACATGTTATATTGGAGGAGGAATTGTGGAGACTCATATCTTTTCATAGTCATAAAGAGAAACTTATTAATAAGTGTAGTCTTTTTCTGTGTGTAAATGTATGCTCTCCGTATGTGTTTGTATGAGTGTGGGCATGTAGGTATGCATGCATATGCATGTGTGTGGAGACCAGAAGTCAATGTCAGGTATCTTCCTCTATCAGTCTTAACCTTATTCTTAATATTTTTATTGGCATAATTATATTTATTATTTTATTCATATTTATAACATTTAATATAAAATATTGCTTTAACATTTTATATATGGTAAAAGACTTCATTTTCCGATTTTCTGACATTCACATAACATAACATTTGAATGCAATGTTCTACAGATGCCTGCTAAGTCCATTTGATCTCTGATATCATTTAAGTATTTTCTGCCAGGATGACCTCCCTATTGATAAGCATGAGATATTAAAATTACCTACTGTGATTTTGTTAGGTTAACATGTCACACTCTGTCTAGTACTATTTGTTTTATAAAGCCAAGTGCACATCACATTCATGTTCAGAACTGTAGTGTCTTTTTGACAGATTGTTCCATTAATCAGTAAGATGTGATCTTCTTTCTGCCTTGTGATGAGTTTCGGTTTGAAGTCTGTTTTCTTAGCTAATAGAATAGCGATGCCCTCTTGAGTCCTACTTCCATCTGTTCACATAAAATAATGCTTTTGATGTAAGGTACTCTTTGATGTCAAGGTGTGCTTCTTGGAGACAGCAGATAGATGGATCTCTTTTATTTTTGTCAACACACTTTTGTCTTTCATACATGCATTGGTGTGTGTTTGGTGTATGCATTTGTGGGCATGTATGTGCATAAATGTATACTCATCTGGACATGCACATATGGAGGCTAGAGATTGGCATTGAGCATCTTCCTCTACTGTTCTCCACCATGGTTTTTTGACAGAGATCCTTGTCTTAGTTAGGGTATTTATTCTTTTTTGTTTTGTTTTTTGAGACAGGGTTTCTCTGTATAGCCCTGGCTGTCCTGGAACTCACTTTGTAGACCAGGCTGGCCTCCAACTCAGAAATCCACCTGCTTCTGCCTCCCAAGTGCTGGGATTAAAGGCGTGCACCACCACTGCTCAGCTCATAATATTTATTCTTGAGATAAACACGAGGACCATAAGCAACTTTGGGAGTAAAAGGTTTATTTCATTTTGTAGATTATAGTCCTTCATAGAAAGAAGTCAGTGGAGGAACCTGGAGGCAGGAGCTGAGGCAGAAGTCATGGAGTGTTGCTTACTAGCTTGCTCTTCATGTCCTACTCAGCCTGTCTTCTCATACTACCTAGAACCATATGCCTAGGGGTAGCACTACCCACAATGGGCTGGACCCTTCCCACAGCAGTCACCAGTCAAGAAAATTCACCAAGACAAGTATGGTAGTGCACATCTTTGATCCCAGTAATCGAGAGGCAGGTAGATCTCTGAGTTCAAAGACAGCCAGGGCTATACAGAGAACCTGTCCCCAAAACCCAAAATCAACCAAACAAAAAGACTTGTTCAACTAAAACTTTTGCAAGTTTCTGACTTGAATAAAACAAAACATAGTCCATAAATATAATATTTCCCCAGTAATAGCTTTTTCTGCATAATCTACTGATTTACAAATAGCTCAACAACACTGTACAATGGACAAGCCTTGGTTTCATCTGTTGGATAGTGACTATACCAACAGTCTTCGTTTTTTCCATTTTTATTTAGTTATTTGCATTCCAAACACTGCACCCCCTACTGGTCCTCCCCTCACAGAGTCCCTCCCATATTCCTCTGAGAGTCCCCCCTTTATGTACCATCTGTCATCTAGTGCCTTTAATCCCAGAACGTTAGAGGCAGAGACAGGAGGATCTCTATGAGTTCAAGATCTAAATTGCAAGTTCTATGACAGCCAGAACTACATAGAAAGGTTATGTCTTAAAAAAAAAGAGCATTGTGTAATGTGTGAATATATATATATATATATATATATATATATATATATATATATTATATTATATATATATATAATTTCTTTTCAATATACACATATATAATTATTTAATTTCTTTTCAATAATAATGTTTTATATCCTTAGTCATTAGTCATCAGGGAAATGCAAATCAAAACAACCCTGAGATTCCACCTCACACCAGTCAGAATGGTTAAGATCAAAAATGCAGGTAACAGCAGATTCTGGTGAGGATATGGAGAAAGAGGAACACTCCTCCATTGTTGGTAGGATTGCAAGCTGGTACAACTACTCTGGAATTCAGTATGGCAGTTCCTCAGAGAAAACTGGACATAGTATTATCCGAGGACCCCGCTATACCCCTCCTGGGCATATACCGAAAAGATGTTCCAACATATAACAAGGACACATGCTCTACTACGTTCATAGCAGCCTTATTTATAATAGCCAGAAGCTGGAAAGAACCCAGATGTCCTTCAACAGAGGAATGGATACAGAAAATGTGGTACATTTACACAATGGAGTACTACTCAGCTATTAAAAACAATGAGTTCAGGAAATTCACAGGCAAATGGATGGAACTAGAAAATATTATCCTGCATGAGGTAACCCAATCACAAAAGAACACACATGGTATGCACTCACTGATAAGTGGATATTTGCCCAAAAGCTTGGAAAACACAAGATACAATTCATAGACCACGTGAAGCTCAAGAAGAAGGAAGACCAAAGTGTGGATGCTTCAGTCCTTCTTAGAAGGAGGAACAAAATACTCAAGGGAGGAAATACAGAGAAAAAGCATGGAGCAGGGACTGAAGGAAAGGCCATCCAGAGACTGCCCACCTGGGGATCCATCCCATATACAGACACCAAACCCAGACACTATTGCTGATGCCAAGAAGTGCATGCTGATAGGAGCCTGATATAGCTGTTCCCTGAGAGACTCTGCTAGCACCTGAACAATACAGATGGGATCCTCACAGCCAAACCACTGGACTGAGCATGGGGGACACCAATGCAGAAGGTAAGGGAAGGACTGAAGGAGCTGAAGGGGTTTGCAATCCCATAGGCAGAACAACAATATCAACTAACGAGACCCCCCCAGAGGCTCCCAGGGACTAAACCACCAACCAAAGAGTACACATGGAGAGACCCATGGCTCCAGTTGCATATGTAGCAGAGGATGGCCTCATCTGGCATCAATGAGAGGGGAGACCCTTGGTCCTGTGAAGGGTCGATGCCCCAGTGTATGGGAATGCCAGGGCAGTAAGATGGGAGTGGGTGGGTGGGTGGGTTGGGGATCACCTCATAGAAGCAGGGGGGGAGGGGCATGGGATAAGGGGTTCCAGAGGGGAAATTGGGAAAAGGGATAACATTTGAAATGCAAGTAAATAAAATAACCAATAAAAATTAATATATATAGTGAAGGAATTGTTGAATTTCTTTTATTATACAAATATTTATATTAAATGTTCATAATTTTATGGTTTAACAGATTAAATAATTTTGTATTTGTATGATTAACAGATTAAATACTTTTTATTATCTGTGATTTTATGCATATTATGTAGATACCACAGATATCTACTTACCTATATTCAAGATTTTAAAAATATACTGAGTGAGTTAGTTTGAATATGCTTGGTTTATAGGGAGTAGTACTGTTAGGAGGTGTGAACTTGTTGGAGGAAGTGTGTCACTGTGGGGGTGGTTTTTGAAGCTCTGCCCAGTGTTGAATAGTCAGTCTTCTCCTGAATGCCTTAGTAACAAGATGTAGAAACTCTCAGCTCCTCTAGCACCATGCCTGCTTGCCAGGATGCTGCCATGCTTCCTGCCATGATGATAATGGACAAGAATCTGTAACCCAGCCCATATTAAATGTTTTCCTTTATAAGATTTGCCTTGGTCATGGTATCTTTTCACAGCAGTGAAAACCTTAAGATACTGAGATATGTCTATGCATATCTAGGTTGTGCCGCAAGGCTAGATGTATATGAATGCATATTAATTCAAAGAAATAATACTGTTAATTTTATTCCAGTATGTTGGCCTTATCAGGTTTTATCTTATTCTACAACACTGTTCCATCATATAAAATGGTAAATTGACTGAAGTCATAAACTTATAAGAACACTCAGACATGATCTCCACCTAGAGGTAACACATTAAAATACTAACTTTAGTTTATAAAAAGAACAAAATAATAAAATGTCTTTGGATATTATAAGCAAATAAGTATATAAAGAGATTAAGAAAAGAGATAAAAGGGGTATTTTATAGAATTAATATAATGCTATTGTTCTATAATAGAACCACGAGAAAAACAAATTATAAAAAACAACCAATATAACATTTAAATTCATATGTGTATCTATTTTAATGCATCCACTCTCACTCTCAACCCTTCCTACATAGGCATTGTTAATTACGCTTTGTAATCTTGTAAATCCAATGAGATAATAGCCTTCTTATCTCTATTATTTACCATGTAGGAGTCATCACAGTAGAAAATGGCTACTCAAAGATGTCTACTGTTGTTCATCAGGTAAGCATTCGTGTATTGAGACTATGGAGAACATGATAAGCCAATGTTCCAGTGTACATTGTATTTCTTCACATCAAAAACAAGACTGAAGATAGAGGAAATAATATACTGAGAGGGGACTAGCTTCACCTTGGCAAAAAGTCATTTCCTCAAGTTTTGGGATACCTGTCACCTATACCTAGCTTTAAGAAACATATGAAGAAGAGCTGATAAAATACTTCAGTGGCAAAGAACATATGCTTCAAGTTTCTTTCACAGTACCCATGTCCATCAGCTCACAATTGCCTATAATTTCAGCTCAACCTTTGCCTCTAACCCCTACAGATGCACATACATGTAATTAAAAAGAATAAAAAGTCTTTAAAAAGAAATCTTAAGGAATAAAAGTATTAACTAGAAACTAGAAGAGTCGTTATTAGAGGTACTGCATGCAAGGGGAAAAAAGAGTGGATTGGTATGAAAAATGAACGGTTGTACACATGTATAGAAATATCCCAGTGTGAATCCAATTAACTTGTATAATTAATATGTATTAATAAAAAACTATTAAGAAGCAGCAAGCATAGCAGCACCAAATCATTTATTTTTAAAAATCAACATAATGTAACTTACAAATCTAAGCCATACTTTCTAAATAACTGTCAAAGAATCAACAAAGCAATATGACTTGAGAAAATAAGATTATCAATATTTTAATAACACCAATTTGAAACATATTCTGTAAATTATATACATCTGACAAAAATCTGACAAATTTATGGAAAACTAAGCCATAAAGAGTCATGGAGCCTATGATTAAGTTTGAAAATCACAACTTCCAGTCGCTATCTCTTGCTGCTTCCTTTGTCAATCAACAGGGGACTTAGGAGCTTCATCATGAATATACCCTCCAAATTTCTAGATTAGTTCATTGAAAGCAATTACAACAATAGTTCACACAAAATTTCATGAAATGAAGTATTCATAAATTGCAGAACTCTTCATTACAAGTGCCTGTTGGGATATTGTGAATACAATTGCAATTAAGGGCCCTGTGACTAGTTTCTAATTAGTAATTCTTTCTGTTTTTGGACTATTTAAGTGCGAAAGTCAAAGCTGAAACTACCAGAAAGTTTATTTGTAACCTGGGACACTGAAGTAGAGCTATCTCACTACTCATCAAAGGGACTTTATTTCATATGGAAATGCTAGGAGAGTAGATGAAGAATTACTGGGTGTAGTAACTCCTTTAATCACCACGGTGACCAAATAATTAACAAGAAGCAGCTGAACTGAGGAAGAATTCATTCTCTCTCAAGGTTTAATGCAAGGCATGCCAGTATGTGACTCCAGTTGGTGGGAGCATCATCAGGTGATTTGTTTGCACTTCAGTAACTAACCATGAAAACAAAGGAAGGAGGAGAAGAAGGGCTCAGTTGTGAATCTCAATAACCCATAATTCCCCACCCCACCCCAATAACCCATTATTTCAATGAAGCCTCACTTCCTAAAGTCTCTAAAAACCCTAAGGCATGATAACAAATTAAAGACCAAATATTCAAATCATGGACCTATGGGGGACACTTTTTATTAGAACAATGACATTATATTCCGACAGCCCCCCAGCCATGGCTATCTCATAAGATAAAATACATCCAGTCCAAATTCAAAGATCCCAATAATTGTACTGTTCTAAGAGTGTGTTTAAAAGTCCAAAGTCTTCATCAGTTGTTGGGTGAAGCCACTCAGATGACTGTTACGGTAGCCCCCTATCTGTAAGTATAGTCAAATATTAATAGTGTCAGGGTGGGCTCTTGATTGACGCAGTAACTGATGGAAACAGAGGCAGAGACCCAGAGCCAAACATTAGGTAGATCTTGGGAAATCTTGTGGGAGACGGAGAGGAAAGATTTAAGAAGCCAGAGAGGTCAAAGAGAACACAAGGGAGGAACTGGGAGGAGGGTAGGGGAAGCTCTGATCAGAATGTAAGGTAAATAAATAAATTAGTTACTAAAAATAAAAGGTATAAAACCTAAGTTTAAAAACAAGTCCAGAGGCCAGCCTGGTCTACAGAGTGAGTTCCAGGACAGCCAGGACAACACAAAGAAACCCTGTCTCAAAAAAAAAAAAAAAAAAAAAAAAAAAAAAAACACACACACACAAAAAAAAAAAAAAAAAAAAAAAAACCACGTCCAAGGTCTTTTCTGAGACTCTATGCAGTCTCTCTCTTACCTGTGGACTTCTTTAATGCATATATATATGCATGCCCAGGGTAAACATTTTATTCTAAAAGGAAACATGAAACGTAAAAAGGTATTAATGGATCAAAGCACTATTGAAAAATTAGAGGACAAACAGCAAACATGTAGCTCCTTGCAGAGAATCTAAGTTCTGTGATGGCATCATCTAGGCTTTGGGTAGCTCCACCATTCAAGTCTCGTTGCCTGTAGCAACTGTGGTCTCTCTTGGGCCAGCTCAACTCAGTTGTTGCAGCTTTTTTAGGGGGTGAATGCTCTCAATTTTGTCACCTCCAATGTCTTGAGGTATCCACTGAAACTTAGACCATTATCTTTATAAATTCATGCTCATGATGGCTCAGGAGCTCCAGGAAGGGAATTAGACCCTGCTGTATGTCAGCTGACCACAGTGCCTTTCTAGATCCTCCATGAAAGTCTCTTTGTTTCCCATCACCCTTGTATCCTACAAGCCTGTAAACTCAGCACTACCTGAACTGCCCCAAGTTCTGTCATCTCAATAAGCAGCCTGACTTCTATGGATCCCATCTGTGTGTTTTTGCAGCTTAACCTTGTAAAATATTCCCTTGTGGCTGCCCTGGAACTCACAGAGATCTGTCTGCCTCTGTCTCAGTTTGAGTACTGAGATTAAAACCTTATACCACCATGACCTGCAGGTTGGTCCTTTGAATGATCCCAATGTCTTTTGTAATTATAATCACTTTGTGGTGTACCTGCCTTTCTGCCACATTCACCACTTTTACCTTGTTCACATTCCTTCCTTTGACAAACTACACATTTGTTACTGCTCTGCTTTTTTTTTTTAAATTAATTCTCACTATAAACATCACAAAGTGAATAAACAAAGCTATGCCCTATTTTCTGAATCTAGCACTGTTTGAATGCTGCATTGTCTTAAAATGTTCCCTTCAAACACTTTAGTCATTACTTTTAAATTCAGTCTTACTCAAAGTTTCAGGATGTGAGTGGAATCCATCTTTGTATACATATATGATAAATGATGTCTAGCTCAATTTCTCAGAGTCCTTGTTCCACTCTAGAAACTTGATGAGACTGGCCGTCACTGTCCACATGTCTGTCAACTTTCTGTTCTGCACATCTAACACAAGCCCCAGTGAAACTCTGCCTACAGCATTCTAGGATTTCTTTACCTTTCAGCTCCAAACTCCTTGACATTCCTCCCATAAATTAGCTACAAAGGCCTGCAAAACATATGGTCAGGTTTATCATAGCAATAGCTGTGCTTTTTAGACCCAATATTCTGTATTAGTTACCTTGGTCAAAACATTAACGAAACATCTAACAAGAAGCACTTTGAGGGAGTTTGGGTTCGTGCTAGGTGAAGGAAGAGTCCATCATGCTAGGAAGGGTATGGCCATTGTTAGTTCCGTGGAGGCAGAGGTACAAAGAGGTGTATATATCAGTGGCCAACCAGGAGGGCCCAAATCATTTCTGTTAGCATATTTGTGTTATCATTCTGATTTCCACAGTGTGTAAAGGGTGATTATAGGTACTTTTCATGTTTTATGTAATTTAGTTCTCTCACTAATGCTAAAGATTCATTTTCTGGTTATACAGTTGTTAGAGCTATGATTTAGAGTGATTAAATGACTTCTCCAATGCCATTCTACTAGTAAGGGACAAAAATGGGTATAAAGCAATTACATTTGACTAAAAGGAAAAAATTTTCTTCCTGTCAGTTATAGTTAACTTTTTTATATGTTATCATTTGTAGCATCATGCACCTGCATTTATACATTCTCTGGCACATACAAACTAATGTTCATTGAATTAATAAATGAATCCACGATTATTTACCACTCTACTTTTGTTTGTTTTAGGAAACATTAAAATGACTTTATGAGCATAGTAGAGAAATGATGCCTAAAAATATATTATGGCAAAAAAACCTTGCTTGAAGTTTCGAATAGCATTGATGTTCAATTTAATTTGCTCACTGAAGCTGGGAATTAGGAGAGTTAGCCTACAATTTCTTTTGCAGCAATTCTATTTGCCTAATCATAATATAATTCTGCTTGGAAACAAACATAGCAACCATAATTAAGCTTTACTTCTAACTTCTAATTGACTGTAAACCAATAACAGCATGCTTTCACTGAACAAGTCCCAGAGAGCACACACAGAATTCCATAGAATTCCACCTGTGGCACCCTCCTTACTCTTACTGTGAAGCCAATTTTATTCTCATGTGCCTTGCTTGCAGTTTCTCTTTTAGAATGACCTTTTCCCAAATCATATTCCTAAGACACTGCATGAATTTTGTTATTTATTTTCCCACCTGGCTTACCAGCCTTGAAATTATTACATGTATTCTGTTCTTTTCTTTTTTTCTTGCCATGCAGGTGGTCAAGGATTAAAATCAAATTGCCACGGATTTAGCCATATGGGGGCTAATTGAACTGTGTCCATACACATTTTACTCAAGCCTATCTGTAGTTGGTTGAACAAACAGTAAGAATCATTAGGAGAGCACTGAGTGGCAGTTCAAGAATGCTATTATTAGTACTGAAAACACTGGCTTCTACTCTATACTCAGAAATGTATTATTTCTGCTGTTAGACAACTCTCCTAAGATCAGTGAGCCTCAGTTTCCTTACATAAAAATGAGTAGGTGAAGTTTTGTACACATCATATCCCTTTATGGATTTTTGACACTAGTGGCAATGGATACAGTGAGAGTGGTTGTGTGTGTATACTAAATATAAAATTATTATCATAAAAGTTGTTTATTTCCTTTCCTAAACATCAGTTAAGCCAGCACTTGTAACAAGTAGAGTTTTAGGTAATTGACATTTTTTTTTTTTACATAATGTAAAAGAAAGGAAATGGAGTAAAATCTAAAATAAAGATAAGAAATACTCTTGTGTTTTCACTAATCCCAGAGGATGCAAAACCATACATAGTCAAATGCTATCATCACATATTTTCTAGGAACACTGAGAAATTTAATATGGCAAAGATCCTGAGGCATTTTAAACACTCAGTAAAATAATCCTTGGTATTTTACAAACAGTGTATATATTTTTTTCATCAAAGTACCTTCGTTATTTTTGAAGACTTGTAAGGCTAGAAATTTTAATTTTCTTCTCTGTAAAGTTATTAAAATCAGTAAAATCACACAGTTCTCAAATAACATGTTCCTCCAAATTCAAGGATCACTCTTCTCTCCATTCAACCATGAAAGTTCTGTTTAAATTTGTTTGGTTAATGGATTTTTTTCAAAGCTGAAATCATTTCTTGTTCTTCATAAAGCATTATGTCACAGTGGCTACCAGCATGATAACTAATTAAAAATTACTAAGGAAGTCTGTGTAATGTCTTTTTGAATAAATAAATCTATAACCAGTTTCAAACTCAGTAGTCACGTATAGGGCACATGATATAATTTGTAAATAGGATGATGTACATTATTTTACTATTGAAACAGATAATAGTCAACAGTGTGAAGACCTGCATGAAGGTGGAGCACTAAAGCAAATGACCATTTGGAGCATGCTAACCACAGTTATCTAGCCATTTCAGATAACAGTATTTCCCTCTGAATTAGTGAAAAATTGCTTCATTTATTCATTTTCACATTGATGGCAGAAAACTACTGTCTCTGAAATTTTAATTTACTCAAATATTTGGTGAATGATAAATGAATACCTAATTGTTTGTTCTATGAATATATTAAATTTCACGATGACCCACTCAAGTCTATCTGTCTGACTATTGAATCAAATGGACTGCGTGATGCATCTAATTGTGTGGGAAATTATAGTTTAGATGAATTGTCATAAGATTGGTTTGAAAACTTGATTAATCATTTATCCATTACAATTGTGGTTAACTGTGAGAAGGTGGACTGGGACTAAAATATTCTGGGTTAAAGTGCCCAATTTTGCCACTGAAGAGCTATAGCATCGTAAATATTCTAAATGATCTCCGAGGAACCCAGTATTCTCACCTGTAAATAAGTGTATTGCACTAAATGCCTCTGCTTTCCTCTCAGTGCTCAAAGCACTTCCACATTTAAAATGTAATCAAGCGAATTTATTCCAAAACTCATGAAACTTTAAATACCTTTGTGGTGTGTATTCTCATACCCATTTTATTCCTCAAAGCTGTTTAAAATAAGATGCCATAACCAATAAGTGAAAAGTCACACATAGAATAAATATGTAAGCATAAAGAATTTAGTGTAGTGGCTTTTGGGTATTTTAATATATGTAGTCAGTTTTTCCCTACTGTTTGGATACTTCAAAAAATAATTGTCAATAAAAGCTATTAATTTCAAACTTAGTCATCAGTGAAAACAAACAAAGAAACAAACAAACCCACCCATAATTATGGCTTGTCAAACAAGGGACTGAAAATATTTTATAATTAGTTGCTGAACATGAATAGAACATTGATTTTTTCTTTATGCACATTTAAGCAAATATGTTGTATGCATAATTACCTGCAAAAACTATTTTAGAATGTTTAATTGTTAGCTTCTATCTTATGAGAATATAAAGTTTCTGAATATATCTGTAATTTTAACAATAACGTCTTTTCATTTCTTTTCCATTTTTCCCTGCATAGAGATTTTTGAAATAGTCAAGTAAATTATATAATAAAGCAAAATGTGATAACTGTATATATGCTGTCTGTGATGAATATATTCCTGAGATCAAATCAAAGTATATATGACAGTAAGTAGACTTTATATGATTCTATTGATATTCCTTTTTATGATTTTTCTAGCAGTTCATCTACATTATCAACAAACATACCGAAACTGAAATGTAGAGCAATGTTATTTACATTAACTTCACTTAATATCTAGTAAAAACTAGATATAAATCTAATAAAGCATAATGGTTACAAATCCCCCAAATTACAAATTTCTGATAAAAGGAAATAAATGAAGGATGTTAGCAAAATGTCAGTATAGGAAGTCACCTGTATGTCACTCCCACAGTATCAATTTGAATCCATTCACAAAGGTCTCTTTGTTAGAACCTTTGAATTCAGGTAGGAAGTTGTGAAATTCCAGTGATGCTCAAGCCTTAAGTGTATTGTTTTGGGACTGCAGATCAACATGAAGCTAGCAGATCCATTAATTGCCTGCAGTTTCAAATCCAGAACTAGCCTGTTCCCAGAATGGCTGAGATACAGCCTTGCTTTAAAACCATTTGCCAAAAGTGCAGGAGAAATTACACATTTAATACTTTGTAAACAGACTTAACTGTCTGTGGTTATGAGTCTCAAAAATTGACCCAAATGTAACTTTATAAACTTAACCCCCACTCTTTTAGCCACAATCTCAGTTTATTCATAGCACAAGAAATGAGATATGGACTTGACTAAACCACTAAACCAGCCTTGTTGGCCTTTGTCCAGCAGAAAGAACATGAAAGTATCCTGTGTTTTCTCCAGCCTGTGCTGAAAAACATGTGGCTTTTATCCTATATGCATCGAAACAAACAAAGCAAAACAAATAAATGAAAAAAAAAAAACCCACCTGCTAGGAGAAGTGACCATTTTAGCCTCTGTAACAATCTGGGCATGGTGGTGTACACTTTTAATCCCAACACTCAGGAATCACAATGCAGATGGAACTCTCTGAGTTTGAAGCCAGCCTGGTCTACAGAGCGAGTTCTGGAACAGCCAGGGCTACATCTTAAAAAAATCTGTATCAAAAAGCAAAACAACAGCAAAAATATTCTACCTCTGCATCCATGAGCCTCTGTTACAAGCGCTCCAGCTTTCCTAAGAGCTACAATTGGTCCTAAGTGGTAACTTCAATACCACTAGGATCCAGCCAGTATGCAATCTTGATGAACTTTTCTAAGATGCATCAGTCGATGCTAACTGGACAGGTTTGCTGGCCTGTATCTGATAGTGGATTCCAATTTTCATACAATGTCTAGTCACAGCAAAAATGATAAAAGTTACAGAAGACTAACTTAACACATATTTGCACAAATATATGTCATAAAAGGACAGAAAGACTATAGAGAAAAACAAAGAGCCGGGCAGTGGTGGCACCTGCCTTTAATCCCAGCACTTGGGAGGCAGAGGCAGGAGGATTTCTGAGTTCGAGGCCAGCCTGGTTTACAGAGTGAGTTCCAAGACAGCCCGGGCTACACAGAGAAACCCTGTCTCGAAAAAATCAAAAAAAAAAAAAAAAAAAAAAAAAAAAAAGAAAAGAAAAAGAAAAACAAAGAACTACAATACAGCCAATAAATCTTTAAACAAGTACCAATGACAAATATTTATTAAGTATTACACATAATTGTACTAATATCTCTAATCAAAAGACTGAGTGGCTTGAAAACAAGATCAAACAACATGCTCCCTAAAGGTGACTTGCATTAGCATTAAATATACAGAGACTTAGAATGACAGAAGAGAAATAAAATTATCCCAGGAAAAAAGTAATAAAGAGATAATCGTGAAACCTTGAGGGAAGGGAGTAGGTTGAGAAGGGGAATAATAATAATAATAATTTTAAAGTAGAATATACCCAGGGTAAAGAGGTGACTCATTGGTTAAAAACACTTGATGCTTGTATAGAGGACCTGGGTTCAGCTATCAGCACCTACATGGTTGTTTACAGTAATTACTGACTTCAATTCCAGGCAATCTAACCCCATCTTCTGAACTCCTCTGGCACTAGGCATATACTTGGTATACAAACATATGTGTAGGCAAAACACTCATAAATAAATCAGTCTTTATAATTTAAAAAAATAAAGAAGTAGAAGATATCTGAATAGGAGATGAAGTATTTCCTGACCATATGCTTTTATAAATAAAAAACATAACAAGATATACTTCAAGTTGGGCACCTTCAGTAAAGTTGAAGCATATAAACACCATTGTGTAAAATCAACAAAGTTTCATTATCCTAATAATGGACTTTCTAAAACAGGAGTTTAAAAGTTACATCTGTTTATAATTGCCTTTGAAAATAAAATACTTAAAAGTAAATTTAACCAATACTACAGTGATAAAAATTACAGATTAATACTTATAAATGGGAAGATATCTTACATTTTTAAATGTATAGTTTTCTTTATTGTTATTTTTTTAATGGTTTTATTTACATTCCATATGTTGCTCCCCTTCCTGGTCCCCCTCCCAGAGTTCTCTATATGTGCATTGGTATTGGGCTTGAATGTGGGTCTAAGTGAGGGAGTTGTATCCACTGTAACTTGAGTTACAGACAGTTGTGAACTGCCAAGTGGGTTCTGGGAATTGAACTCAGGTTCTCTGAAAGAATAGACAGTGCTCTTAACCACTGAGCCACCTCTCCAGGCCAAAATTTATTTATTTTGATACAGGATTTCTCTGTTTAGACCTGGCTGTTTTGGAACTCACTGTGTAAATCAGGCTGGCTTCAAATCCACCTCCTTTTACTTTCCAATGCTGAGATTAAAGGTGTGAGACACCCACCAGTAAACATCTCAAATTCTTGTATTAGATAAGAGCTGGTTCAAGAATTGATTTTCAACCTCTCCATGGTTGTCAACCCTACTTCCTCCCATCTTGGGGCCATTAATTGGGTTATTTTTGCTGATTTCTTTTGGTCCCTGGACCTTAAATAGCCTGACTAACTTTGTGATACAACAGATAGATAATTTGGTAGCAAAATCTATTCAGATACATTGTCATAAGTTAGCTATGGAGGACCATGAGACTCAAGATGAGGTTGTTACTCTATCCAGGGTGTTCCCAAAACCCATCTCCACCCAACTTAAAAGAGGGGACTTCCATCCCTAGACCAAGCAAAGAGGGACCACCCAAGACCCCCTCTGACTGGCGATCTGAATTCTGCTTAGGCTGCGGGGCTAAGCACAGCAAGGGAATATAAATAAAAGTTAAAAATATCTCTCTGGGTTCCCTGAGGGACAAGCCTGACTGCATAGGGGTTGATGTCTAAAGTATCCCCTCTCCAGGAAAAAGACATTGGGATGGGTATGGCCCTCATGCCTCACTGGACAACGACAGGAAGACCGGAGCCATTACAAGGTCCCTTTCAATTATTGGAGATCAGGCCTCTATCACCACCTTCGCAAGATTAGAATCACCATGGCCCTTCTATACTTACAGAAGGGAGGAGATGTCAGGGGCAGCCCTGCTTATACACTAAAGGCCTAAAATCAGCCATAGGCCTAAAGTCAGCAATAGGGCTGACATATATACATGCTAACACAAAGTCTTGGGTCTCTCTGAAAAAAACACTGAAACAGATGGCTATAGCTATTGTAAACAGGCAGCTTTTGTGGAAAGTTACCACCCTGAGTAGTCATAGGTCTTGTAAATAGGTAGTTTCGGCAGACAGTATCAACTTAGATAAGGACAAATGAATCATAGGCAGAGTCATAGTGACCTGTCTCCTGAACCTTCACCCAGCTGATACCCTGTTCTGAAAGGTATTTGTACTCCCCTGAACACCTATGCTCCGGTGTCATCCCCTTCCCCACATCCTGCCTTTTTGTGTTTATAACCCCTGTGTGAATAAGTAAATTACAATTTGATTTAAATAATTAAATAAATTTTAATAAAAAGGAAAAAAAAAGAAAAAACAAAACAAAAAAAACACAAAAAACAAAAACAAACAAAAAAAAAGCTACTGTGCCTCTAGTGGCAAATGTAAAATAAATAAATAAATAAGTAAAACTAAGACTAGGTAATGAAGGAGTGAATATGATCAAAATATGTTGTATGTATATATTAATCTTTAAATAAAAATGTATTTAATGCCCACAGAGAAAAAAAGAAAAATTAGTTCAAAAAACCAAAAAAAAAAGACAAAAAAAAATTAGTATTATTAAAATGTTGTTACTATTTGCCTGCAAATTTGCCTACAAAATTCATGATGTCCTTGGTTTTTAATAGCCAAATAGTTTTCCATTCTAGAGAGGGAGGATGCTGGAGGAGGCACCCTCTCAGAGGCAAAGTGAAGGGGGATGAGGGGAAGAACTCTGTGAGGGAGGACAGGAAGGGGCAACATTTGGGATGTAAATAAAGAAAATAATTAATTAATAGTAAAAAGTTGTTATTACTCCTTTAAATATCTACAGATTCAATGTAATCCTTATGAACAATCAAATACCATATTCATGGTGATAGAAAATAATTCTAAAATATGTATAGAACTAAAAATCAAAGCAAATTCAGTCTTGAGCAAAAAGAAAGATTGATACATCATATGAAATGACTAAAGATGGACTTAAAAGATGAAGTAATAAGCCAGATATCCTCACATATGCTTTAAATCCCAACATTCAAGCAGTAAAGGCAGGAGAGGCATGAATTCAAATATAGCCCAACTAATGTAGCAATACCCATTATCTCAAATGGGGGGTGGGCCTGGACACCAAAATGTAAATGTACTGACACAAAAGTAGAATGTTGTCCAATGTGGTGGCATATACCTGAATTCCGTATGCAGGGGTTTTAAACAAAGGGAAAAAAGGAAAGTAGAACCGGGGGGAAAAACCCTTTTTTAAATTTGCCCCCTTTTTTTATAAATGTTTTTTTGTTGTTTTTTGTTTTTTTCAAGCGGGTTTTCCCCTTTAGTCCCCGGGTTCCTTAAAAATACTCTGCAACCAAAAGGGCCCTTGACTAGAAATTTTTCCCGCCTTATCCCAAGTTTGGGGGAAAAAAAGGGGAAATTCCGGCAAAAAAAATTTTTTTTTTAAAAACTGAAAGCCCCAAATTTAAAAAAAGAAAAAAATTAAACTAACTTGTTTTAAATTATTATTGTTAAAAAAAATTAAATTTTAAAAAAAAAAGAAAATTCAATAAAATTTAAAAAAATTTTAAATTGAGCCCTTATTCACAACTTAGGGACAAGTAAATTTCCTGAGTTCCCCAAAACCGTTTTTAAAAAAATAAAGGATACAGTTAGGAAAAGGGGGGTTCCCAAAAAGCCAAAAAAAAAGAAGAAAGAAAAAAAATTTTTTAAAAAAATTTAAAGTTCCCCCAATTTATAATTTTTTTTTGGCATTTAACAAAAAAATTTTTTAACCAATTGTTGGGGAAAATAAAGAAAGAAAGGCCCGGGGGGGGGGCCCCAAACCCCACTTAGGAAACATGGATTTCTAGGGTTAATTTAAAGGGGATCCAGGAAAGGTACAAGGAAACCGTTGGAAAAAAAAAAAAAAAAAAAAAAAAAAATGAAAAAAATTAAAGATCAAAATAAATTTATTACCATTAAAAAAAAAAATTAAAAATTTTAAAAATTAGGGGGGAAGCCCCCCCAAAAGGGTCCCCAAAAGAATTAAAAGGGAAACAATGGAAAGGAATTTTAAAAAAAGAAGGGGGGTTTTTAAAAAAAGGGGTTTTGGGGGAATTAATGAAAATTTTGTTAAAAAAAAAAGTAAAAATTTTTTAAATTTTAAAAAAAAAAATATTTCCCCTTTTAAAACAAAAAATTTTAAAATTTGGGGGGTTTTAAAGCATTAAACCAAAAAAGGAAGGAATTGTAAAAGGATTTAAACAGGGGTTAAATTCCCCAAACACTTATGTGTAAAAAAAAAAAAGGATTTTTTTAATAAACAAATTTTAAATTAAAAGGGGGTGGGGAAAGCCAAAATCCCCCGAAACCCCAAAACGGGGGCAGGGGGTTTTTTTTTTAAAAGGCCAACCTGGTACAGGGTTTTTAAAACCAAGTTTTTTAACCCTGTTCAAAAAAAAAAAAAGTTAAAAAAAAAAGGGAAGGGGGGTGGGGGAGCCAACCGCCGGGGGGGAGAGGGGGGGGATTTCGATTTTTGGGGGGGACCCCGGAAAGGGGTTGGCCCGGGGGTTTTAAAAAAGGGGGAAAATGTCTAAAAAAAAAAAAATAAAAAAGTAATAATTACAAGAGTGATATTATTAAAAAAGTGCTTTGTTGCAGATACAGAAAAAGAGAACATTTGTGTAATATTGATAGGATTTGAATTAATTATGTAATATAGAAAATAAAAAATTAGAATGTTTCGAGAAAATTTTAAAAATCAAAATTCAAATTTAAAAAGACTTACCATATAATCTAGTAAGGCTATTTCAAGGTGTATATCCAAATGTATTGAAATCAGTATCCTGAAAAGCTAGCTGCACCATGTGCATTGGAGAAGTAGTCATCATGGTAAAGATATGTAAACAATGTAGTTATGTATCATCAGTTGAATGGATAAAGGGAATATTTATATTATATCATACTACATATGACTATATATATATACATACATATGATTATATATACATATATATGCTTCAAAATATTATTCAGCTTTAATGAGAGACAAAATGTATCTTTACAGCAGCATGGATGAACTTGAAGGACATTATATTGAATGAAATAAGGTAGGCATTGAATGTGTAATCTAAAAATAGTTGAACTTCTTGAGATATAAAATAGAAAGATGGTAATCAAACGATGGGAGATAGATGAATTGGGGAAAGGATATTGTCCTCCTCTTCTACACCGAAGCCCCTATGTCTTAAATATATTAAGAATTCTGCACACCTTTAATCCTAGCAATCAGGAGGCAGAGGTAGGTGAATCTCTGAGTTTGTGACCAGCCTAGTCTATAAAAAAGTTCCATGATGGCCAGGGTGACCCAGAGAAACCCTGCCTAGAAAAATAAAAATAAAAAAACAAAGTGATTCTGTAAAATGTAAAAAACTCAAAATAAAGAATATACAATTTAATTGAACATAGACAAAGACACAAGGAGACCTTCACTAAACATCATGTTCATTACTAGAAGCAGGATTAACTCTCGGCTACTGATCTACTTCCACATGTGTTACCATACTCCTGCCCCATTCCCAACCATGATGATAATGGACTAATTTTTCATAATTATATATCACTATACACCTAACAACTTAGTTAAAATAAAATAATGAAAACAATTGATATGGTAATAAAATAATGGAAAAGATGCACACAATTGGGTAATTTATACTGTATCTGTATAAAGTTCCTAAGAATTTTCTCACACATTTGAACACCTATGTTCATTCTAAACTAAGCTTTACTAAGAGCAGAACATACCTGGAGGTGACCTAGAGTTTGTTCACTAGAAACATTTTTACTATGGAGTACTAAAGAGGATGTACAATTGGAAAAGAAGTGGGTGCAACTTCAGAAGAACAACTTGAGTGTATTGTTCACTTAAACTTGTCTGTTGCCTTTATTGGATTGAGAAATACCTCAAAGATTAATAAATCCCACCTCTGCATGTGCCTGTTCTAGCATTTCCAAGATGATTATGTCATGAAGGCTTTGATGTGATGACTGGATTGATGTCTGATAGACTCATGATATAATTGGAAGATGGTAAAGAGAAGGTGGAATTTAGGTTACTAGGAGTATGCTTTTGAAGTCTATATTTCAATCTTGGCACTACCATGTACATTTAATTTTTGATTCTCATATGCTGTAACATAAAGAACATGTCTCTGCCATACACTTCCATGATATTCTATTCAAAACCATAGGTCTTTCTTAGTCATTGTTCTATTGCAGTGATGAGATACTATGACCAAGGAAACTCTTATGAAAGAAAGGATTTAACTGGAAGCTTGCTTACAATTTCAGTGGGTTAGTCCATTATTATCATGGTGGAGAATGTGGCGGGAGTATGGTGATACACATGGAAGTAGATCAGTAGCTGGGCGCTACATTCTGCTCCATAGGCAGAGGGTGAGGAGGGAGGGAGAGACGGAGAGAGAC
Source organism: Mastomys natalensis (assembly GCA_021653895.1). Taxonomy (NCBI): domain Eukaryota; kingdom Metazoa; phylum Chordata; class Mammalia; order Rodentia; family Muridae; genus Mastomys; species Mastomys natalensis. The sequence goes on from JAJTUV010003152.1 coordinate 364,528, forward strand.
AGAGAGAGACAGAGAAAGAGACAGAGAGAGAGAGTCACTGGGCTTGGCTTGGGGTTTTGAAACATCAAATTCTACCTCCAGTGGCACACTTCCTCCAGAAAGGCCACATGTCCTAATCCTTCTAATACTATCAAAGAGTCCTACAAACTAAGCTTCTACATATGTGAGTCTGTAGGGGCCATTCTCATTCAAACCACAGCAGGGTCAAAGGGCCATTGACTGAATCCTCTGAAACTGTGAGCCAACATAAATAATTACTACACTAACTTGTCCTCTTGGGATTGTTGCTGCAGCTTCACAACAATAAGTAATGTAACGAGGGAGCTACACAATGATGCAAGAACTTGTAGTTTGAATTTACCAATGTAAATGTATTAGTTATTACATTGTATTGTATTTTTCCAAGACATTGTCATAAAGAAAAACTGAGTAAATTTAGTTTGCCTAAAATAAGAATTTATTCTCTTTTCAATTCCAGAGTCTAGAAATCTGGAAAAAGCATTATCAAGATAAATCAATTACTTCCTTCTGAAAGTTCTGAGTGCAGAATGTATTTCTTGCCAGTTTGTGTGTGAATATGATGCTGGGGATGGATCATGGGACCACTTTTACATACTAGACAGGCACTCTTTCACTAAGCTACACTTGCATCCCTGTTATCCCTGCCCTTATTCTTTTTAGCCCCACTGGTTATCTGTATTCCTTGGCTAGTATACTATTCCTTTAAAATAAAAATAAACCACCCACTCTGTTTCCATTATCTTTTTGTCTTTTTTTTCTAGTCCTGAGTTTCTCTGTCCCCTTTATATAAGGATATTTTATATCTAGACACATGAAGATACTCCAAGATATCATGGTCCGTTAGTGAATTATGTTTATGAAAGTTTCTATTACCATGTAAGGTTCTAGATATTAGAACTTGGATATCTTTAAAGGTCAGTCAGAGATGGAGAATGTAAAGAACTTTTCTAAATTGGTTATAATTAATACAGGAGTATCTATAGTTATATCAAAATAATAATGTAATCAACTAAAATACATTAGAAATTGTTTATAATTTCTTACATAGTCCACTTATTAAAAAGCAGAAACAAAAGAATTTTATAATCCTTCAGTTTTAGAATAAATTATTATAATTATACACTTTAAATATTAAAGAAGCAGGGACTTGAGAGATAACTCAATGGTTATGAGCACTTGCTGGTCTTGTAAAGGACTTGGATTGGGTTTCAAGAACCCACATGACAGCTGACAAATATCTGTAACTATAGGTCCAAGGGATTTGCTGCCATCTGGCCTTTACAGACACTATATCTAGTGCATAGACATACTTACAGGCAGACACTCATACACATAAAATAAAAATAAATCATAAAAGAAGGTATCTTTCTTATATGTATGACTAATTCACTGAAATCAAATCAAAACATGAAGTCAAAAATTTAAAACAATAGAATTCAAATTATAAATCTTCTCATTGTGATGTTCATTTGCTTAAAAGTAATATCATAGTGATTAATTTTTTATTCCCTCTATTTTAGAGTATTGTAGAAAGCCGCTATGCGTTGCACCTGAAGATGGTGCTGGCTGAGATTGCTCCTTGTGGTAAACAAGTCCTCATTTGGCTATGCAGCTGTGCAGGGGCAGGGAATGGTCATACGTGAACGTATGGAGAGATGATACGTGGCATATGCTCATTGGCCTTTGGTTAGATATAAGCCTGGTCCCCGAGGTAGGTGGGGCCGCCACCACCAGAAAGCTACAATCCTGAGTAAACTGCCTTGAGAAGGAACCTTGTTGTCTTGCGTCTAATTTCCTGCTGGCCAGGAAGGGCGCCGGACAATTGGTGGCCAGGTACGGGGACAAGGAAGAAAATCGCAGTAAAGCAACCCGTGTGAGTTCCAGAACTCCTGGCAGACAGGGCAATCAATCGGTAAGGTTCCAGGTTTAGGGACGAGTTAAAGTTCTCAGAAAGAGAAGAGTTTAAAAGTGCTCGGTAAAGAGACAAAAGGTTTCCTGAATAAGCTGTGTTGAGAAGAAGTTCCCACAGTACAGGGAGCTTCAGAACTCTTCACAGTCAAGGCAGCTAGTTGATAAGGTTCCCGGTTTAGGGACAAGTGATAGGTAAGAGATAATAAAGTGCTCGGTAAAGAGACAAAAAAGTGGAAAGAAGATGGGTGTGATTTTCAGCTTTGTGGTTATATTTTTCCTCTGGGAAAGAAGTGAGGATAAAAGTTTTTCTGGTTACTGGTTCAAGGATATTTGGTTTAGGGAAAAGGAGTTTACAGTTCAAGAGGACCTGATGGGTATGGCAATTGGAACTTATAGTGCGAACATCCAGCAGGCTCGAAAAGTGCTAGGAGTGACTGCCATTGAGTTGGGCAAAGAAACCTGCACTTTCCGAATCTATGGGGAGACGCCAGAGCATGCAGACAGGCTCGAAGCTACCTTGAATTTTCTGAGGACTCTGTACAAGTGCCCAGGAACTTGGTTAGCAAAGTGATTGAAAAGAATGGGAAAGTGATTCAGGAGATTGTGAATAGGTCTGGTGTGGTAAGGGTTCGTGTGGAAGGTGATAACGACAAGAAGAACCCCAGGGAGGAGGGAATGGTTCCTTTCATATTTGTTAGCACCCAAGAGAATATCAGTAATGCCCAGGCACTGCTAACCAGAAGCTATGGGGGCAGGAGCCGGAGGACTGGTGGTCCTGCCTATGGCCCCAGCTTAGACCCCTCCACAGCTTCTGAGACAGAGTCAGAAAAGAGAGAGGACTCTAGTCGAGTAGGACCTGGTGACAGAGATCCCTCAAGCCGTGGAGAAGAAAGCAGGAGGCAGCCAATTGGGGGCCAGGGAAGGGGGACCCCGCCTGTTCCCCGGCCTGGCCTCAAGATACAACTCATCATCTATTAGTTCAGTGCTAAAGGATCCAGACAGCAATCCTTACAGCCTATTAGAAGATTATGTCTGTATGTTTTCAAAAGAAATGATTGAGGTAGTAGTTATATCTCCCAGAATTATATGGATCAGACATGATAGAGGTAGGCCTCCAGAAGACTAGATTTCAGAATTCAAACAAATTATCTTGATTCTAAAATTTGTTAACAGCCACTCAAACCAATGCTAAGTGGATGCAGGGGGTATGGCCGTAACAGTAAATAAACAAAACTTGAGTATACCCTGTTTAGAGAAAGGAGAGATTTTGGCATAACATCTGCCATCATTACAGCAATTACTGTGGCGGCTACCACGGCAGCAATTTTTTTAAGCCGCTGCAGCTGTCAACAATATGTCCGCCACCGTGGCTCAAGCCTTGAATATTCAAAGTATAGCCAGCTGAGAGATGTTAATTGAATTGGCTCAATTAGGGTGTGAGTGGAAATTCTCAGGACTTTGTGTGACCTCTGTATAATATAATAATGTGACTAAGGCTGCTAATATGTCTCGGGAGTTGTCTTCTTATCTTAAAGGCAATTGGTCTGGAGGGTTTGATGCCCTGTTGACAGATCTTCCCCTGGCAATTGTGACAGCAAACCCTAGCCGCATTGACGTGACTGTTGCAGAGGGATTGACGATGTGGATCCATCAAGCCATGAATCATCTTAAAGAGTGGGCATATATGGGGACCCTGGCTGTTGTCTTGGTAGGGTCTCTGTGCTATGCCTGTGTTGTCTCTGCTGTATTGTCCGATCCCGAAAGAGAGACCTTGCCCTGGTTGCACAATCATTCTATGCCATTGAGGCAGGACAGTCCCCACAAGCATGGCTTGTTGCCAGTAAGTCTTGAAAAGTTCATCACGTTCAGGCTTCGAGGCAAAGCACTGCACTCGAGATACGCTGAATGCTGCCTGTGGTCTCGTGAAGAGCAAGTCTGAGAGATGCGGGTTGGTACCACCCTTTCCCCCAAAATTTCCTCATTTTACCCGCCTCAGCAAAATTCAGTACCGGACGGGTCTAGCATCCTTTGGGTGCTAGTACAATGTCCTTATTCCATTCTGAGATCAGACCTCTACTCTTGCCTGTTTCGTTGTAAAACAAAAAGGGGGAACTGTAGAGAGCCGCTATGCGCTACACCTGAAGATGGTGCTGGCTGAGATTGCTCCTTGTGGTAAACAAGTCCTCATTTGGCTATGCAGCTGTGCAGGGGGAGGGAATGGTCATACGTGGACGTATGGAGAGATGATACATGGCATATGCTCATTGGCCTTTGGTTAGATATAAGCCTGGTCCCGGGGTAGGTGGGGCCGCCACCACCAGAAAGCTACAATCCTGAGTAAACTGCCTTGAGAAGGAACCTTGTTGTCTTGCGTCTAATTTCCTGCTGGCCAGGAAGGGTGCCGGACAGAGTATTGATTATACTCAATTACAAGAAAGTACTTGTAATTGTTTGGTGGAAGTAAGAAGTTTATGGAGAATAGTGGTATATCTCCTCCAACCAGTTCAAGCCTGTAATTGGATGCTAGTTAGTTGAATTTTTAATCAGCTATACTCTCTCCCCACTCTCTCCCTGTCCCTCACCCTCTCCCTCACTCTCACCCTTACCCTCTCCCTTCCCCCCTTCTCTTACTCTCATCCTATTTACCAGAATGTAGAATAAGTATATATTCTAGAAATGTGATTTTGTATTTATTATTGTATTTCCTTTGGTATGTTAATGATTGATTTTATATTGATGATATAAATGTATGAATAGTGTTTATTTAGAATGATAGAAGATTATGCTTTATGTAAGATGCTTTTGGTGTCTTCATAATGAGAGTAACAACAGACTTATTAGAATACATTGTCCAGAATTTAGTACATGATGCCTCTAGCCGCAAAGCAACTTGAGATTATTTCTGTTCAGTCTTTCTAACTTCTACATTAGTGTTAAGAAAAGAGAGATAGGGTTAAAATGCATGTTGAGTTACTCATATGGCAGTATCTTGTTATAACTTTTATTTCTCCTTAGAATAATACTTTTCATTGAGATTTTTATGTTTATTAACTCAGTACATAGCAATTCAATTTGGTTCGACTATCATACACTGTGCTACTGGAAGTGCAAATTGGCAAAGCCTCTTTAGAAAATTAGTTGGCAGGATTTATACATGACCCACACCCCAGCAATTCCACTTCGAGCTGTATACTCTCAACAGAAATGCACGCATGTGGTCACCAAAAACATGCACAAAAATATTCATAGAGGCTTTATTCATATGAACTCCAAGCTATAAACTACCTAGACTATGAACAATTTAATGAATAAATTAGGTACATTCACACAATAGAATTTTATATGTTCTCATACTGGCCAAAGTACCACTTCATAGGAAAATATGATTGAACCTCATAAACCTGATGCAGAATGAAAAAATTCAGATACCAAAGTGGCCATGCATTATGGTATGCATTTAGAAATGGAAAATTAGATAAAATTAAATTGTACTGTGAAAAGTCAGGATTGAAGTTCCCTTTGTTAGGGAGTGGATAACAACAAAAAAGTATGGTGAGAAGGAGCTTTTCAGATGCTTATAATAGTGTTTCTTGATTTGGATGTGTTCCGTATGGGAAAATTGAATTTCAATTACAACTCCTGTACATTTATATGTATAATTTGTAAAAATCAAAGTAAACAAATGAAACAAAACCATCAAAAAACTATATCAAGGAAATCATGTGTTTCTGCTTTAGTAATTACTCACATGAAGTAATTTGTGAAGGATTATGATTTGCGTTTTATTTTTATATTTTGATTCTCCATGTGATCAGTGAATTAGTTCACTATGTTTGTGTCCAAATAGTTCCTTATATTGTTTGTGTCTGATTAAATTTAGCCATTAAAATTTGAATTTGTTTCAGTATTAACTGTTTGTGGGACTGTTCTATAAAATGATTTGTCTTCCATTCTGAGTAGCATAACTAGTTCATATTGGAACTCTGAAACACTTATCAAAGAAACCTTACAACCCGAAAGTTTTCACTGATCTCTTAGATTCTTCTTCTAGTTGAATCCATAACACACGCACAAACAAGTATTGAGGGTAAAATGGCTATCTTGGAATGAGAACAGTTAACTGGCTGCTTCATTTTTTTTTCTGATAATAAAAAAGCCAGTGTAATTTCTGTAATCATAAACACTGACTGTAAATAGATTTCTTCTAGATCGTCTACTACTTTCTGCTAGTCTTTTGCTGTTTTCTCTCTCCTGTCCTGTGTTTCACTAGATTGTTGAAGCTTGCATCTTCATCTACTATTCTATTAAATGTGAAGTAACTTCAGTTTCATGTAAATACTCACATATTTCATATTCTCAAGTCCTCTTCACTATGCTTTCTCATGTAATCAGTGTTAATCTTGCATAGCAGACAATCCAGATGTAAAACTGTTTCCATATCTAATTTCATAAACCCTTTCTTTAGGACTATGTTTTAAGTGTTAACTTCACTCTTATCTACAGACTGGATTTTTGCAAAACACTTGTAAAGGGAAATTGGTTTGTTATATATTTGCAATGGCAAAATGGAATATGAAAATGTATACAGAAATATTTCATCTGATCTTAAAGCATAGGTAAGAGAATAATATCAGAATCGATGATCACAGGCAACCCAACCTAAGATGTTCAACTTCCAACTTAGAAATTACTCTCAAATGTTTCACTTGACACATAACTCGTTAAAACTTCTCCTAATCCCCTTCAATTATTGGAGGTCAGGCCTCTATCTCCGCCTTCACAAGATTAGAATCACCACGGCCCTTCTATTCTTAGAGAAGGGAGGAGACGTCAGGGCAGCCCTGCTTATACACTGAAGGCCTACAATCAGCCATAGGCCTAAAATCAGCAATAGGGCTGACATACACACATGCTAACACAAAGTCTTGGGTCTCTGTGAAAAAACACTGAAACAGATGGCTATAAGCTATTGTAAACAGACAGTTTTGTGGAAAGTTACCAGCCTGAGTAGTCATAGGTCTTGTAAATAGGTAGCCTCGGTGGACAGTACCAACTTAGATAAGGACAAGTAAATCATAGGCAGAGTCATAGTGACCTGTCCCCTGAACCTTCACCCAGCTGATACCCTGTTCTGAAAGGTATTTGTACTCCCCTGAACACCTATGCTCCAGTGTCATCCCCTTCCCACATCCTGCCTTTTTGTGTTTATAACCCCTGTGTGAATAAGTAAAATTATGATTTGATTTAAAAAAAAAGAACAAAAAACTTTTCCTAAAAAGTCACACTATACTAATCCCAGCAGATAGAAAGTAAAACTTCATTATCTTTACAAAACCATTTTTACACTTGGCATAGTGAAACAGCTTTTCTTTGTTATCTTTCTGGCAGAGTATACAAGAAACTCAATTTTTTCAGACTGTATATGTATAAAAATGTTCTAATTGTACTTGATTAGTAAATTGTCTTTATATAGAACTCGAGGGGTGAAGTCACATTTTATCATAATTTTAAAAGTATGATCCTTTACTTTCAAACTCCTGCTTTGTTATTAAGATGTCTTTTACTACTAAGTTTCATTTGCTGTGCATGTGCATATGCATGTATGAGACAGAACATGAATATGACACTTTTCAAATGTCCTTTCAATATCATGCTCTACAATACTAATATTTCTGCATAATATGACGTGTCATATTGTCAAATTTATGTTTTCAGCTTACATTGTATTGAGTACTTGGCAGATCTTTTAAATCCAAAATTTCAGATGACCTAGACCTAAAACTGTTCTTGCATAATTCCTTTGCTAACTTATATTTTATTTGCTTTGTTACTTGTAGCTATCTGTTCCAAAATTTAATGACTTAAAATAGAAACATTATGATTTCTCAAGATTGAATGAGTGTTCAGGAATATGTTAAGGTAGCACTCACTGGAAAGCGCCTATGTTATTATAGTCTGATCATGTCAAGAAGTAGTGATCTGGCCACCTGAGCACATTATTGGCTGATAGACTCTTTAAAGATGTTGTCTTCACTGACATGTCTGTCACCTAATGTGGACAGATTGAAATCCTGAAGATCAGCTAGGCATTTAAATCCACGTTGTGAACTTCCCTATAGTGTGATTATCTCAGGGCTGTTTAACTTGCTCATGCAAGTTGAATTTCTGTTAGAGCACACATACTCATTGTTCCAAAATATAGGAGTGAAAATCACCCGTTCTTTGGTGTTTGATGGACATACTTTTAAATCGGCCTAAACTGAAGAACAACAAAATGGCTTCTGTTAATGAAAGGGAATCCAGGATTTATGTGTATGATTAACTATCTTAGGTCTCAATTTACCACTTTTTGGATTCAAACTGAATCATTAGCTCTTCTGAATCTTGCTGCATATTTGAACTTGATTGTCTCTATAATAGATGAGCCAATTCCTTTTATTACTTGTTTGTGTACACATATCATGTTGCAGGAAATTCTATGAAGAACACTAACAACTCCAGAAACCCTTTGCCCTACAGCCCTACTCTGTATTTTCAGAATACAAGATGTGTTAGACCAGTTAACTGCACATATGACTGTTGTGTTGTATGCTTGTATCACCTAATGACATTGCATTCATTGTAGTTATGTAGTTATATTATGTGTTGTGCTCACCAAAAGCTTAAAGAAAAACATTTCTCATAAATTTATCTTCTCCTGTGTCCAGGCCTACATATCCAGTCAGAAGTTTAGAAGATTATTCTTTAGAAAAACTCAGTAGATAAAGAGAAAAGGTTGGCCTGGAGAGATGGCTCAGCAGTTGAGAGCATTGACATCTGTCCAGAGGACACAAGTTGAATTTCTAGCACATGGCAACTCACAACGCTCTGTAATTCCAGTTCTAAGGAATCTGATGCTGCCCTTTTCTGGCTTCCTTGAGCACTGCATGTAAGTGGTGTGCATACAGACAGACATGTATCATAAACATACAAAATTATAAAATAATTTTTAAAGAGCTAGAGATAGATGGATAGATGGATGATAGACAGATTGGTTGTTGATAGATAGAGGGTCCATAGAGTGTGATATTGGTCATTTAATACTGTTCATCAATTGTGCAATTACTTACAAAATATCCCATGCCACTAAGCAGCAAACTCCACTCACTCTGTCTTAGTATCTGGTCTTAAGTCATAGGCACTTGTGGCTGAAGAGATGGCTCAGTCATTATGAGAGACTTTTGTTTTTCTAGAGGATCCAGGCATCATTACCAGTACACATCTGTTTACAACCATCTTATTTCCAGTTCCAGATAGATTGAATTTCATTTACTGGCTTCTGATGGTACCAAGCACATAAGTGATACACAGCTATACATACAAGTGAAATACATACACAAAATAAAATTAATGTTTAAAACCACAATGCACTTATGGAAATGATATTACTATTCAAGCCAGAGGCCAAAAAAGCAGTAGAAAACTGTTGCAAACCTGATACTGAAGGAAAGAGAATAAGAATGTATCCATAATCAGGAGCAGAATGATGAGAAAATGAGAAAACACAAAATAGGAAAGAGTTCAGGATACAAAAATAAAACAGAAAATTAAAAAAAAAATTATTAATGAGTTTGATATACCCAAGAGATACCCACAATGCCATGGTGGCATGTGCTCTACTATGTTCATAGTGACCTTATTTGTGATAGCCAGAAGCTGGAAACAACCCAGATGTCCCAAAACAGAAGAATGGATACAGAAAATGTGGTTCATTTACACAATAGAGTACTACTCAGCTATTAAGAACTAGGACATCATGAGTTTTGCAGGCAAATGAATGGAACTAGAAAATATCATCCCGAGTGAGGTAACTCAGACTCAAAACAACATATATGGAATGTATTCACCTATAAGAGGATATTAGCCAAAAAAGTACAGAATACGCAGGATACAATGTACACAACCCAAGAAGGTTATAGAAGCCAAAGGGCCCAAGTGAGGATGCCTCAATCCCACTTGGGAGGAGAAGAAAGCAATCACAGAGGGGGAAGGGAGGAGGGACCTGGGTGAGAAAAGGACATGGAGGAAAAGAGGGGAACATGATCAAGTATTGGGTGGGGGTAACAGGACTGAAGCCCTGAGGGCCAGCAGAAAGAATGGAAACAAAGGGAACCTCAGGAGGTAGATGTAGGGAACCCTCTACAATGTACCAGAAACCTGGGAGGTGAGAGACTCTCAGGACTCAAAGGGAGGGACCTTAGATGAAAGGTCCTACAGTGTGGAGGATAGGAAATTTATAGAGTCCACCTCCAATAGAAAGACAGGACATCAAGTGAGGGATGGGGTTGCCATCCCACAGTCAAAACTCTGACCCATAATTATTCATGTCTGAAAGAACTGCAGGGACAAAAATGGAGAGGAGCCTGAAGAAAGGGGGTCCAGTGATATGCCTAAACTGGATCCAGCTCAAGGGGAGGCCCTAAGGCCTATTACTAATGCTATGGTGTGCTTACAGATAGCATGGCTGTCCCCAAAAGACCCAACAAGCAGCTGAAAGAGTAAGATGCAGATATTTACACCCAACCGATCGACAGAAGCTGGTGACCCCTGTGGTTAATTAGGGAAAAGTTGGAAAAGCTGAGAAGAAGGGAGACCCTGTAGGAGGACCAGCAGGCTCAACTAACCTGGACCCCTGAGATCTCGCAGACACTGAGCCACCAACCAGGCAGCTACACGAGCTGATATGAGGCCCCAACATATATACAGCAGAGAACTGACTGGTCTGGACTCAGTGAGAGAAGATGCACCTAACCCTCAAGAGACTGGAGGTCTCAGGAGTAGAGAGGTCTGGTGGGATTATTTACTAAGTCAGGGGCAATTTACCAGTGGCTACAGCACTAAATAAAATGTCTGCTCCTCTTCCAGTAGCCATTAACTACTAATGGCGCTTCAGGAGAGGGTGGGGGCCTCAAGAACCTCTCCCTGTCCTTGATGGAATATGAAAGGACCATTTTGTGTAGTTATATAGTTGTTATACAGGTAACCACATCCGCTTTTTATGATAAGAATTAATTTGTATCCATCATGTAAATATCATAATAAGAATCCTCTATATTCTAAAAATGCAATTCAAATAAGCCATTTACTTGCCATTACAAGCCATTACAGATTTGATGTAATTTAATTTTTAACACAGGTGTGGCTAAGCCACAGCAGGTTTGGTGGGCTTTTCTCCACTTATTATGATGTTAAACAACTTGTTTTAAAAGGACTGTTTTTTTTTTTTTTTTTTAATTTTGCAAAAGTGCTTCATTAACATCTTCAAAAATTTAACTCTTTTTTTTCCTATTCATCTTTTTAAAAAAAGTCTTTACTCTAGTTTTATACACACCAGTTGTTTAAATACCCCTCCTGGTCTGCCTGACAACATTTCCTCACAGTTCCTCATCCCATCCTCCACCCCCACCCCAACCCCCACCAAGTCTCCAAAAGGATGTCACCACCCCCACCCTCCCACCCCTCCCCTACCCCCCGCCAGGCCTCCCCACTCCCTGGGGCCTCCAGTCTCTCCAGGGTTAGGTGCATCTTCTCTCACTGTGTCCAGACCAGTCAGTTCTCTGTTTTTTATGTGTTGGGGGCCTCATATCATCTGGTGTGTGCTGCCTGGTTGGTGGCTCATTGTCTGAGAGATCTCAGGGGTCCAGGTTAGTTAAGAGTGCTAGTCTTCCTTATAGAGTCTCCCTTCTCAGCTTTTTCCAACTTTTCCCTAATTCAACCACAGGGGTCATCAGCTTCTGTTCATTGGTTGGGTGTAAATATTTGCATCTGACTCTTTCAGCTGCTTGTTGGGCCTCTCCAAGGGCAGCCATGCTAGGCTCCTGCCTGTAAGCATACCATAGCATCAGTAATAGTGTTAGGCCTTGGAGTATCCCCTTGAGCTGGATCCCAATTTGGGCCTGTCACTGGACCTCCTTTCCCTCAGACTTTTCTCCAGTTTTGTCCCTGCAGTTCTTTTAGACAGGAACAATTCTGGGTCAGAGTTTTTGACTGTGGGATGGCAACCCCAGCCCTCCACTTGTAGTCCACTATGTTCATAGTGTCCTTATTTGTCATAGCCAGAAGCTGGAAACAAACCAGATGTCCCTCAACAAAAGAATGGATACAGAAAATATGGTTTATTTACACAATGGAATACTACTCAGATATTAAGAATGAGGACATCATGAGTTTTGGAGGCAAATGGATAGAACTAGACAATATCATCTTGTGTGAGATAACTCAGACCCAAAAGGACATGCATGGTATGTACTCACTAATTAGTGGATATTAGCCAAAAAGCACAGAATACCCAGGACACAATCCATAGAACTCTAGAATGTTAACAAGCAGAAGGGCCCAAGTGAGGATGCCTGAATCCCACTTGGGAGGGAAAGGATAGTAATCAAGGGGGCAGAAAGGAAGGACCTGGGTGGGAGAGGGGACAGGGAGGGGAAAAGGGGAACATGATCATGTATGTGGGGGCAGGAGAGAATCCTTGAGGCTAGCAGAATGAATGGAAATATGCAACCTCAGGAGGTAGGAGGTGGGGGACCCTGTAGAATATACCAGAGACCTGGGAGATAAGAGACTCTCAGGATTCAAAGGAAGGGACCTTAGATTAAATGGCCTAGAGTAGGGAGAGGGAACTTGTCCACCTCCAATAGAAAGACAGAGCATCAAATTTAATTCTCTTAAGACAAGAATATTATTGTTTGAGGATTATAAAAACTTGTTTTTTTAATTTTTTTTTCAAATTTATCTTTGTTGTCCCAGAAAGTTATTAATAATACCCAGTATATTATAGTTGATGATATTAGACCCCAGGTAGTACATACATTATTGGTTTCCTGTTTATGTCTTCCTAACTATGGTGTTTTAAAAAGATGGATAACTTCTCTATTGACACTGCGCTCCCCACATCCATTGATCTTTGCAATGTGTACAGCTGTGGTTCTCTCTAATAGTATGTTTTTGAAAACTGGTTTCCCAATACCATGTGCTCAGCCCTGAAACTGTGTGTATACAAACAACAACAACAAAATAAACCTTGAAAAAACAAGTTTGTCCAGAGTCAGGAACCCCCTCGAGCAACTTACAGATTGGACACCAGGAGGCTCCAAGGAGTTGAATCCCTGACCTGAGAAAGCACAGCTGGTCTTAAAACAGCATGTACACACCCATCCCTCAGGGTAGTTCTCGTTCCAGTCTCAGTCCCAGACCCAGGCCTACACACGTGGCGTGTGGAGAAGCTCAAGTCAGTGCCCGTAGCACCAGAGAATCATGGCATCTTTTTCTCTGGGGACTCCTACTTTGTGCTTCACAATGGCCCAGAAGAGGCTACCTGTGGATAGGCCATCAGTCATCCAGAGATGAGCGGGGGGCCTGTGCTGTGCTGGCTGTGCACCCCAACATCCTGCTGAGGGAGCAGCCTGTGCAGCACCATGAGGTTCAAGGGAACTTCCCACAAGGCCTCAAGTACTAGGAAGGTGGTGTGGAGTCGGCCTTTCACCAGACAACCTCGGGCACCACCCCAGCAGCCATCAGGAAGCTTTACCAGGTTAAGGGGAAGAAGAACATCTGTGCGACCGAGAGGGCTCTGAGCTGGGACAGCTTCAACACTGGGGACTGCTTCATCCTGGACCTGGGTCAGAACATCTTTGTCTGGTGTGGTAGAAAGTCCAACATCCTGGAGCACAACAAAGGCGAGGGACCTGGACCTGGCCATTAGGGACAGCGAGCAGCAGGGCAAGGCCCAGGTGGAAATCATCACAGATGGAGAGGAGCCAGCTGAGATGATTCAGGTTCTGGGTCCCAAGCCTGCTGTGAAGCAGGGCAACCCTGAGGAAGACATTACAGCTGACCAGCCCAACGCTCAGGCCACAGCCCTGTATAAGGTCTCTGATGCCACTGGACAGATGAATCGGACCAAGGTGGCTGATTCCAGCCCTTTTACCTCAGAACTGCTAATTCCAGATACCTGCTTTGTTCTGGACAACGGTTGTTTGGCAAAATCTCTATCTGGAACGGGAGAAAAGCTAATGAGAAGGAGCAGCAGATGGCTCTCCAAGTGGGTGATGGCTTCATCTCTTGAATGACACTCAAGTGGAGATTCTGCCTCAAGGCCGAGAGAGTCCCATCTTTAAGTAATTCTTCAAAAACTGGAACTGAGGGTAGCTGTCACAATCCCTGCTCTCGTGCCTCCCCCACCTGCCTACTTGTTTCCCCTCTGGCTGCTGAGACAGCACGAGGTACCCTCTGGATGCCCAATAAAGGACACATTCTGTTCCCCCCCCACCCAAAAAAATCCCTCAGTAGGTTGTATTATATATTTAGACAAATACAAATACTTTACATAAGGTAGCAAGCACACTTCTCAAATCCATATTTAATTGTTCTTTTTTTCAATTTATTTCCACAAACTGAATTGTAAATTATTTAGTGTTGTGGTTTTAATGAAAAATGTCCCTAGACAATTTCTGGGTTTATTTGACACAGAGATAATTGTTCTGTTGGTTGAGGCTGTAGAACCTTTAGGAGGTGGAGCCTAGCTGAAGGAAGTAGGTTGTGGAAGGCAGGCCCTGAGGGCTATAACCCTGACCCATTGGATCTGACCTTTCTGTTTACTGGAAGGTATCATGTGAGCCAGCTGAGCAGCAAGCTCCCAGGACACAAACAACTCCATTTTAGTCGAAAACAACTTCCCCATCCTAATGGACTACCTTCTCTGAATTGTGGGCCAAAGAAATACTTTCTCTACTAAAACTTGTTTGTTTTAGGTATTTGGCCATAGGGAGATAAGGTTAACTTAATACCTCTAGTTGCAAGGTACAGGGAAATTTTGGTAAATTTATTTTGTGTTACATACATATACAATATTTGTTATTTGAGCAATTCATGGATGGATACAATGTATTTTGATCAGTGACCAGACCAATGCTCAGGCCACAGCCCTGTATAAGGTCTCTGATGTCACTGACCAAGGTGGCTGATCCAGCCTTTTTGCCTCAGAATTGCTTATGTCCGTGCACCCTTATGCTGCCTCCAACACCTGCCAGGTCCCCCAATACCTTCTTTCTTCCAACTTTATGTATGTCCTCTTTATAAATGACCCACTGGTTCTAATTAGTACTGCTCATATGGCTATGGGTATGGGGCCACCCACTGGAGCATGGACAGTATAATTTTGTTTATTCATCTAAGAAAATTCATTCTTCTAAGAAAACTTTGATTATGGTATGTATTCCCTTTTTTATTGAATATATTTATGTATTTACATTTCAAATGTTATCCCCTTTCCTGGTTTCCCCTCTGGAAACCCTCTGTCCCATCCCCCCAACCCCTGCTTCTAGGAGGGTGCCTCCCTGCCCTGGCATTCCCCTACACTGGGGCATCAAGTCTTCACAGGACCAAGGAAGTTTCCCCCATTGATGCCTGACAAGGCCATCCTCTGCTACATATGCAGCTGGAGTCATAGGCGCTATCCTATATCATACTTACCAATGGGGAAACTTTAAATTCACACTGCAAAATTTTAGATACAATTTCTGCACTATATAATACCAAATCACTTATTTTGCTCTATCAGTATATTACCAACGCTTTGTGCTGCTGGTGACTTAAACAAAGATGTCTCCTATTACTAAGGAAATTTTAAGTGGTCGTCATGAATAATTATTTTCTATAGCGAACCCTATAGAGTACCTTTTTATACTCTGGCTATTTCTCCACATCTTTAAATAAGACCACTTTACTATAGACTTGTATCACATTTTTTACCTTCACCTCCAATGATAACCTTGTCTGTGAATCAGCTAGCACTCCTTCTATCTCTTTTCCATTTTGATACTATTGAGACTTAGAAAAAATTGTATGAAACAAAATTTCTATGGTGTAGAGAATATGAGATCCATAAAGGAAATAAGACCTATGGAAGAAAGTTTACTTGAGTGTAATAGTATGAAAAAACAATTCTACTGTTGCATTCCCTGTTGTTGTTATGTAAATGTGTGTTACACACTTAAGGTGAAGCTGGCTACTTTGCATAGAGGACGGGGTAGAAAAGCATGGCACTTTTGTAATATGCTTTGGTATGTAAGTTACAAGAGAATAACATGGACTGACCATCATCAATTAAAAAAAAAAACTACTACATGTCAAAAGACACCACTGATCATACAGTAACAGAAAAAATAGTGAGTGTTCACTGCAGATTTGTAACTGATACCATTAGAAACAATATGAATATTCATGAAAAATAAAATGTGCTTTGACTGAATAGAATATCCTTAAGTTACAAAAATGAATGGATTAATGAATGTACCTAAACCAATATACTGTATATTTTAAAATGATTAAAAATATTAAATTTTATGCTTTATAATTGTATCTTAATGAAAAAAAATCTTCAAATGTTTTCCTGAACACCAAATGGGAGAAAAATCAAGGATATTAATATTCCATTAAACTATAGTTTTTGAAGTATCCACAAACAATAATCATCTTTGTGTGGAACTCTTTTATTATGAAAATCCAGCAAAACTTTGTGCATACACATATAATCAAAACTGCCCTCCTGAAATAAACATTCAATTTTCTTCAAAAATGAAATTAAAATTTTATTATTTCCAAGCTACTGATACAGTTGTATTTGGTAATGGCAAGTCTAACTCTTAGCATTACCTGAAAATAGTTGACCTTCTTTATAAAAGCAACCTAGAGAACTACAGCAAAGTTGTGCCAAACTCTTTCTTTTGGAATTCTCCTACTCTGCAAAATTACCACGTATAAGAATAAAATTGAAACTCAAAGATTTAATACATAACTTACACACAATGAAATTCACAAAGTTGCAAGTATACATTTTATATTTTGCACTACTATAATCACAAAATGTATAAAGGTGTCATGTTAGGCATTTTTGCAACTAATAACCTGTATGATGATGATGATGATCCAAGACTGAATGATGCTAAAGAAAAGCACTGTTTATAAAATATCTGATAAAAATATTTATCTCTATTAACATTACAACAGGAAGGTATGTGTTACCAAATTATGATCTCACAAGGGCAGTTTTAGACAATACTCAGAGGCTCCTCTTTCTCCCCATCTTGTTTGAAGTCTTTGTTTTCAGCTTCTTCTTCTTCTTCTGCCTCCACCTTGTTTTCATCATTCCCTTCAACTGCAGCAACCTCTTGCTCTTCTTCCTTTCTATCTTCCTCTTTTCCATCATCCTTCTCCTTTCCCTCTTCTTCATACAGATCTTCCTTTCCATCTTCTTCATGTTGACCTTCCTTTCCCTCTTCATACAGATCTTCCTTTCCATCTTCTTCATGTTGACCTTCCTTTTCGTCTTCCTCATGTTGACCTTCCTTTCCATCTTCCTCATGCAGATCTTCCTTTCCATCTTCCTCATGCAGATCTTCTTCCTTTCCATCTTCCTCATGCAGATCTTCCTTTCCATCTTCCTCATGTAGATCTTCCTTTCCATCTTCCTCGTTTTCCTCCTCTTTGCATTTCCCATCATCCTCCTCTGTTTCCTCTTTCTGTTCTTTTACTTCTTCCTCTGTTTCAGCTTCACACTCTTTGTCATCTTTCTCTTCTTCCTTCTTCCCATCGCCTTCTTCTTTGACATTTTCTCCTTTTTTATTGTCTCCTTTCTCTTCATCATCTTTGGCCTCCTTTGCATCTTCACTTTCAGCTGCTCCTGGTTTCTCTTTTAGGCCTTCTTCTTCCCTCTTTCTGTCTTCCACTGCCTCACCTGTATCTTCCTGTTCTTTTCCATCTTCATCTTTCTCCATATCTTGAATGTTTGCTTCTAGCTCATCATCTTTGCCTTCTGCTGCCACTGCTTCTTTCTTTTCTCCTCCATCTTCAGTGTCTTCATTTATCTGTGGTTTTACTTCCTCAACTTCCATTTTAGGAATAGATGCCTAGATATAATGAGAGGAAAAAGACTGTAAATTTAGAGCTGTTTTTATCTCTCGAATATTAAGGTTAGATTGTTTATACTTGTTTCATGAAAAGCCTACTTATATTTCATTTGCCAGAAAGTAGTTTTCCTATATAATAAGAAAATATTCCAAACAATACACAAGTATAGTATCTTGATACAAAGCACCACAAATAGATGTCTGCAACCATAACTTCAGTAAAGCTTGTCTATATAAATACCTTTCATTAAAAACATGATGAAACAAAGTAAATAAACAGAAATTGTTTATTTATTCCATGTCATAAATTCTCAGTAAGTAAAACAGTGGAGATAAAGTCTTTGGAAGAAAATGATGCCTTTTTTTTCTGTTCTTTTGAGACAAGATGTTGGCCTTGAACTCACAGTGATTCTCTGGATTCCACCTACCAAATATTGTCTGTGTTGGTTTGAATATGAATGGCCATGGGTAGGCTCATATATTTGAATGTTTAATCATCACGGATTGGCACTACTTGAGAAGGATTAGGTGTGGCCTTGTTGAAGTAGGTGTGGCCTTGTAGAGGCCACTAGGGTCGGCTTTGAGGTTTAAGAAGCCCAAGCTGGGCCCAATGTCAGTCTCTCTTTCTGCTGCCTACAAATCCAGATGTAGAACTCTCAACTACTACTCCAGCACCACATCTGCCTGCATACATGCCTGCCATGCTCCTGTCATGAAGATAATGGACTAAACCTCTGAAATTGTAAGCCGGCCCAATTAAATGCTTTCCTTTATGAGTTGCTATGGTTGTGGTGTCTCTTCACAGCAATAAAACCCTAAGATACTGGGGTAGCAGGCATGTACCACTAAGCACAATTTAGGTTTGTGTGGTTTTTGGTGTTTCTTCCAGACAGGGTTTCATTATGTAGCTCAGGCTGTCCTGGAAACTCACTATGTTGACCAGGCCTCAACCTCACAGAAATCTACCTACCTCTGCCTTCCAACACATTTTGTGCTTTTTAAAAAAACAAAAATTGCTTGAAAATCCCAAATGATTACTTAGATATTACATACACGCATATGTTTGATTTGATACCTCACTTTAGGTATTTTACTAGAATACCTAAAAATGTAGTATACATTAAATAAATAGCACTCATTAAGAACATGATACATAGCCGGGCAGTGGTGGCACACGTCTTTAATCCCAGCACTTGGGAGGCAGAGGCAGGCAGATGTCTGAGTTCGAGGCCAGCCTGGTCTACAGAGTGAGTTCCAGGACAGCCAGGGCTAAAGAGAGAAACCCTGTCTTGAAAAACCAAAAAAAAAAAGATACTTGGCTGGCCATGTCACTCAGTTGATAGAGTGCTTGAATACATGAAGCTTTGAGTTGGGTCACCAGCCTCAAATAAAACAGGTATGTGTGGTGGTGCAGGTCTGTAATCATAGCACTTAGTAGGTGGAGGTAAGGAGGATGAGAAGACGAGGTAGAGACAAGGAGGACCAGAAGTTCCAGGTCATTCTTGACTATATAATGAGTTTGAGGCCATCCTTGGCTACAGGAGACCTTGTCTGGAACAAAAAGTTCTATGACAGTTAATCATCAATAGAAGAAATAAAATGTCATTTTCTGAGAAAAGAAGTTCCAAATAGTTTATGTGTTGACAAAAGGAATTAAACTTTGGCTTATATTTAATAAGAGAATTATATTTGTGGTAAGTCATTCTTACTGGCATTGTTAAATCAATATTAATGCTAACCAACTGCTTGTGCTATCGCTACCTACAAAGCTTGTATTTTCCATTCATTTTATATTTAGATACCATTTTACCACAGAACCAGTATTCATTTACTATTTCTGTTTTTAAAAGGCAAATATGATTATTTTTACTTGCATTGTTAAGTTTTCAAGAAGATATAATTCCAGGTACCTCAATAATTTTGGCTTCTCCATTTTCAGCGTTTTCCATGTTGCATTCTTCTTTAACATCTTCTGGCTTGGTTTCAGGAACTGTTATAGTAACTGCATCTTTGTTTTCTTCCATGACATTTGTGGTCTTTGTTTTCTGCCCAGCAACATGAAAATAAAAATACAGAGTTTAGCTGCTATGTTGATTCACTAGCTAAAGATCCATTAGCAGCTGATAAAATAATTTAGCGAGAGCTTTAACATACTACACATAAATCTGATAGCAATAAAATTAACATATAACTCTTTTAGTGATACTTCTAAAGCAGCATTAAAAATGCATTCGGTTACCCTGATATAAATTAAAGAAATATACTTTTATGATGAGTGTAATGAGAAGTAACAAGTTAGTTTTGACTAGTGCCCACCAAGGTCCAATTCCCAGCATCAGGTTAGACTTGATAAATTGAATGTCTCTTACCAAAAGTCAGTTTATTACTGTCTAGTCTAATCATTAACAAGAAGGTTGTGTTAATTATAAAGTCTACATTGGTAGTGATTAAGAGAATCGTCATGTTAGAACATCAATTTAGACACATCTAGAAGAGATCACCATAGGATGTAGCTGTTTTAATCTTTGTATCTGTAAGTCCCCCTTTTTTTTTGGTTTTACTATAAGAAAGTAAGTTGCTTAAGTATATATACAGTAGGAAGATTCTAAATGCCAGAAAAAAAATGTTTAAACCCTAGATCTTTCACTTACATAGAGTAAACTTGAAAAATATTATAAATCTCTCAGATTGTGTTTTCATATATAAAACAATAATATCACTCACCACAGAGGGACATTTTGGGAAACTGAGAAATCGCACATGGAATTATGTTAGGAATTATATACTGCAATGTATGTAAAAGCTATTATTCTGTTAACAAACAAGAAACAGATCTGAGAAAGATAAATAAATACTTCTTACAGTACATGATTATATAACACCCCTGAGGGTTTACTCCTATACTTTCCTCACTCTCCCTCTCTCAGTGAAACTTGCAGAACAGTTCAATAGCTAGTGCTGCATCAGTGTATAAATTGACTGATTGAGATAATTAAACAAGGGCTTTTTAAATAAAAAGTATCAAAAGCATCTTACAAGAATGACCATAGTTTGCCGTGTCTTCAGTCACAGATGATGTCAAAAATTATTCCCTTCACAGGGGAAAGCGCTAATTCAGACCCCCCACTACCACCAATTGTGCAGTTCCCTATAGCTGGGGAAATCGCAGGGATGAACACATCTGGAGTGCAATGGATCATAAGCCTTTCCCTGGGAAAATCATCTTTGAGAACATGGTATCTCCCTGCCAGGTAAGTATTTAAATATTCTTGTGGAGGTTTTTTGTTTGTTTGTTTGTTTGTTTGTTTTGGAGGGGAGAAGGGGAAGTCAGAGCAGGAACCTGGACACAGGTGTGAAGCAGAAGCTTTCTGCTTACTGGTTTCATCAAATATTCTTTCATAATTTTAATATTTTCTGAATTTTTAATTGTTAGAAAAGTGTTTATGAAGCAATTAACATTTAACTTAATATTGATTTTACTTCTCTTTCAGTCTGTCATTAGCTATAATATACAAGCACCAAAGTCTACATAAAATCAGTGGGCTCCATTTAAAACAACAAACATGATAGCACTTCCTGAAGCATTATCAAATATTAGTTACTGCTATTATTGTAATACACATATTGAGTTACTGCAGTTTATGGCCTTTGTTTTCCCAGGAATATCAGTAAATACCAAAGGCATATACATTTAATGGGTCTACCCACCAACATTTTTATTTTACATTTACAATGCTGTGTTGAAACTATCAAATAAAAATGCTAAGAGACAGCTACCAATGATAAAACATGTACAAATAGTCACCACCCAGTGTGATCTATATGTCCTGTATTATACATTAGATTTCTGTCTAAACAAGCTATGAAGAAAACAAATGGATCGGCTGTGTGCACTTTCACAATTTATTTCTAAAAAAAAAAAAATTATTTTCCTCAACCTTATAATTTGAATATTTACCCTTGAAGTGGATGCTCTTTTAGGTTTCAACTCCGGCGTAAAGGGCACTGGCATCTGCATCAGAAAATGTCATTATATAAGAAAAGAGGAAGAAATCATATTTGAAGAAAGAGTACTAACAATGAAATCCATAAAAGTATGATTTAAACCAAGCACTAGGGAAAGAACTCTTTTCCTTAATGTGTAAAGTTTTCTCCCATAAACCTTCCAAATAACCCTTGTGTTAAACATAATATTATTCAGGCTTTCCCAATTCTAAAACCTATATTCCATGATACATGGGCAGCATTTTATAAATATCACTTACAGCAGACAGTCGGGCTGATCTTCTCTTTGGCTGGAAGTGGAAAAAATAGTCAAAAGAATTATGGTTATAGAAATTTAGAATTATTTTTACTGAGAAAATATTTGGTGTAGCACTGTCTAAATATTGCTATTAGGGGAGTTATTATAAATGTTGTTAAGAAATGTCATAGACACATCTGATCCAACCCCTGAAACCTTTCATATGCTAAAGGGAATAAAATCCCATGACAAGCTTCTTTCACTGACATAAATCAGCCAAATGACTATTTCCGAGGAGCACATTTTAAAATGAAAATATACCTTTCTGCTCACCAACTGACTGACAAAACATAACTTGAGCCTAAGAAGGTGCTCTCTGGATCTTAAAACAAGCACAGTAGGGTCCAAAATGCCAAAATGTCTGTCATTTTTTTTATTAGTGTACTTTGAGACAGCACTGGCATACACAACATCAGTGCTCATGTGGTACAAATATAACTATCAGCAATTTTACCTAGTTATGTGTCTTTAGTTTCTAAAATGAGTGCGTCGTCCCCCCCCCCCCCACTACCACCAGAGAAACTCACAAGCTAAAGACACTCACCTCCTGGCTCACATCACCTGCAGCCTATGTAGAGGAAGAAAATACAAAAAAGAAATAGAATCATGAATATAAACATGCAGAGCAGAAAATGTCACCAATGGACTACAGTTACAGCTTTAGACACTTGTGACTTTTTCCCTGGGTTCCTGTCCAGCAGCCACGTGTTGCTACTTACTAGCAGCTATTCTACACCTACTGTTTGAGTAACATGAAACGTGGACCAAGATGCAAGTTCGTGCTTAAGACCCATTTACAAAGAGTCAGTGTAATCTTTTTGAATAAATAACGTCTCTTAAGAACAAACCATTTTCATTTTGAAATCCACCTGCTCGAATGTTAAAGCCAAAACAAGGGTTGGGCGGGACGAACGAAGGCGGAGCTTCTTGCAGTTTCCCTTTCTTGCCTTATGTTTGCTCTGCAATTGTATCTATCTGACCAGCTCTACTGTTTATGGACTATTTTCCTTCTCAAGTTTTTTATACAAAACAACAATCCCACCATACTTTCAAGGAAGGACGTCTTTGTTCTAACGTCAACGTTTTGTTCAGAGAAGCAAGCGGCGGATTTTAAAACTTCCCGCCACTACCTGGTACAAGGTTGCTGTCAGCTCGGTAAAATAGCAAGATCCATTGCACAAGACGAAAAGAGCCTGGCGGCGGGAGCCTTGGGAAGGGGGGTGGTGATTAGAAACAATCGCTTTCCGTATCTGAGTAGCCCTTTACCCCGGGAATTACCAGGCTATTATTTCAATGATAGAGCCCCAGAGCACTGAGGAATTTCAGCCTCATTTCTATGTTCTAGGAATACGGAAGGCGGACGGATTCACAAGAATATAAAAACAATCATAAGGCTTTTACATTAACACAATATTTCATTTTATGATTTCACCAAGCAATGAAACAGCATTCCGTTTTAGTTGAAGGTACTCGGGCAGGGGTGGGTGGAGGAAAACACAAACACTGAGCTTCAACTTATTTCCTATCTGCGCGGAGACAGGAATTTGAAGTGAAGGGTTACAGAAGACCTGTAGCCCTTGGTAGCTTGGATCAACTCCCCATGTCTAAAGTGAAGTAATCCCACGCCACCCCACCATCCAACGTTGACAGTAGTTTCTCGGACGCGGCTCTCTAATCACCTTTCCACCTTTAACTAGAGAGTTCCGAGAGTGCCAAATCTCTCAGATCTA
The DNA here is from genome assembly GCA_021653895.1 of Mastomys natalensis. NCBI lineage: Eukaryota > Metazoa > Chordata > Mammalia > Rodentia > Muridae > Mastomys > Mastomys natalensis. Next base: position 388,443 of record JAJTUV010003152.1, read on the forward strand.
AAGTTTCTAATTACAGCGGTGAATCTCTCCCTTCTCTAGGACAGTTTGAAGTCTGCGCCGCCTAATGGCACAGGATTACCATTGCATAGCCATCTGGCATGACAAGAAGTGGAGGAGGGAAGAGGGGGAAAAAGGAAAAAAGAAAACGGAAAGAACAAAGGCAAAAACAAGAGAAAGCCAGGGCTTTCGTTCCCCTAAGCGGGACGGTTCCCCGAGAAAAGCGGGAGGTAGAGGAGGAAGCTGGCGCTGGAAGTGTGGTTGGGAGAAGAGTTCTCCAATAGGGTAAGCGGAGAAGGGGGGTGGGGTAGGAAGCGACAGCACAGCGCTATGGCTGTTTGTAATTCAGCATGGAGACACCTCTCAAACGATTCTCTCCCTTAAACAAAACAAGCCAAAAGTGAACTACCAGTTGCATATGAGACCTTCCGAAACCAAACACAGACGGATCGCTACCTTTCCCTCGCCTTCCATTCAGAACATCACAAAATCAAACTAGAAGCCAAAATGCTCTTTCAAAAAGATAGAAATCTCTGTCGTAGGAAATATGTATTTCGGCAGCTAATATCCCGTCTATCTTCCCATTTCACTTACCTTTCTTTTGGGCATTGTTGCAGCTCTCCGTAGGAGATCCTTAGGCAGGAGGGAAAAAAGCCGAGAGGAGTCTCTGCCTGACCGCTCCGCGAGCGACTGAGTTTTCAATGAACTAATTGCAGCACGATATGTACTCGCGTCCCCCCTCCCCTAAAAAAAATCTCTCGTTATTGGCAACATTAAACACGCCAAGACGCAACCAAACTACGTGAATGGTTACCCGAAGTGGGAGCCAGGTTGGAGTGACAGGCTGTCAGGCCAATGAGGGGAGGTGGCCGGTTCGGAAGGCGTGGCCCGCGAACTTGCCCGAAGCCCTCGTATGCTGCCGCTTTGACTGCCTCTAGGGTGCCGGAGTCCACGCACTTAGCAGACGCCTAGTGCTCCAACGTGACCAGCAGGAAATCCAGTTTTCTTGCCTTTTCACCCGTTTTAAAGCTAAAACGCAAGCGAAAGCTCAAACAGTTGGTTTTTTCCCCCCACGATCTTCACCCCCCTTCCTTCTTCGCGCCGGGTGGCGGGCCCTTTTGAGACTGGATTGAGCCAGAAGCTCCAGTCTTTCCCAGTTAGCAACAGGGCGAGGTTGAAGTGACTGGATCGCGGTTTAGAGATCTGAAAAAGAGTGGGAACGTTTCTGTTCGTGAGTAGAACTTTCCCGGGGCCTATGGCGACTTAAAGGGTCTGGC